>OX103976.1:11266875-11506554 GCA_944470395.2 Schistosoma turkestanicum | reverse complement strand
GAATTCACATTCATTCAGATGAATGAGATTAGGTAACGATATTTTTTACAATATGAAGATCGGAAAACTGATAATTAGTTTTGAAAAACTAATTAACTAACTTTCTATACATCACTTCATTTATTCTATTCTGAATTATTTTTCGATTTATTCGATCTGTCGAGAAATGGCCTCACATGGTCAATTTAAGAATCACTCAAGTTCATAACCGATACGATGAATTAACTTCATAAATATGATGAAAATTAAGTTGGAAATAATTCATTCATTCAATGATCAATAACGTAATGAAATATTTTAACATTTTAATTGTATTAGTAAATAATGATAATAATTGAAAAAAGAAGAGCAACACAATCATTCATTAATCCGTTTAAGAGGAAGAAGTCGGTAATGGTTAGGTTCAAGCTTACAAAGAAAGTAGTAACACAATCGTAATTTAGGCGGGTTTTACATTATTGACAATTCAAGAAACATAAAGAAGATAATCTAGAAAGATAGATAGATGCACAATCAACATACATCAATCAAAAATACATAAGGGATAGAGCAGATCATAGTGTCTTCACACATCACTACAGTACAAATTAATTAGGTAGGTTGTAATTGGTGTATGGAAAAAAGTCACATGAACCGATCGATATCTAGTTGAAGAAACTAAGACCGTCCAATAGGACGATTCACTCACTGACATAGAAGCATTGTGACTATGCATTTAATGATGATAATATGTTACAAGAGGAAAGGTTGAACGAAATGCAATTGTATGTAGATTAGATATCATTTGTATGCATTCAAGAGAAATTTTAAATTTTATTCAGATGTCATCAGTTTATAGAATTCTACAAAATATGAGAAAACAAACAAATAACATTATAATGAAATGTCATTATATGGCTGCGGAGATTACTGAATTGCATTAAGGCACACCCACCGAAGACAACAGATGAAATCGCTTACTATCGTGGATCGATTGAAGTAAGACACTAACCCTATTGAATACCGGTTTAGTGGTCAAGAGCTTAGGCATTCGCGTGCAAGACCCAAAGATCCTCGGTTCGATTATCGCTTGAACAGCTGAGGAGTCCCATACTAGGACGAAACAGCCGGCGAGTGATTCCAGGTTTCGAATGGTGATCTATCATTGATCGATTCATGATTTCGATAGAATAAACAGTAAAACTTGAGAATATATGCTCAGAATGAACATATCCCAACAAAAACTTATCGAAATTCAGTCCTATGTATCAACACTGGTTCACTTGAACCACTTTTCGTTACGACTCTGCACACTTCAAACCGATTAGTGGGCATTTTTAAATCAGTAGCCTAGTGGATAACCTATGAGGGTTTGAAGCGAAAATTACTGAATTCATGTAAACATCAATACTGAAATATGACATGTATATCATTCCAACGATTTCCAAATAGAACAAAACTCGCATCCTGGATTTTTCTGAAAGCTTGTAACTGAATGATACTACTGCGGCAATCCTCTTAGGGTACACTTAACGATCGCGTCTGATCAATCACTGTCCTGAATATCAACAACGGGATAATAGAAGCATGGATTGATTGGAAAACTGTAGAAAACCAGGCAGTAGTGGATGGCGGTATGGTTCTGGCATTAGGGTCAGTAACATGACCGGCAGACTTCGAACTAAGTTTATTACCTTAAGTTGGAACTAAATGTATACAGCTTTTCGTGAGCTCTGAAGGTTCTGACTTCAATCTACAAAGCGATCATAAGTGTGTACTGCAGCAAAATTTCATATTGGTTTCTAAACCTAAAACATTTATTACAGAACTTTGACTTTCAGTGATTCATCAAATTATGACTACTGTCATAATTTAAAGAAGGTTTATTGATTGTCACCAATGATCAGAGTAACATTATTCAATTGATATACGAATGTGTTTATAGGATAATCAAAATTTAATTAAAAATCACAATAACAAGTATCACTGATAGGTCAAAAACATTTTATTTTTAAGCTTCACTGAAACCACTTTCTAGTGTGTTTTGTTAGAGCCTCATTCTATATGTTGGCCAAGTTACTAATGAAATCACTGTGTATAAGGCATTTTGACAGCCTATCATTGTGTTCACAAAATTAAAATGACTAAATACTTTAAGACTAACATGATCCGATGAACAAGTCAGTAGGAACAATTTCATTGACAAAAAATTTAAGCATGCTGACAACTACACTGGAGCCCCTCTAGGGCTATTGCAGGCTCCAAGCCCGGACTAAGGCGGAAGCTTGGGTGTGGCGTTAGCGACCCCATCCCGTAAAAAACTAGCTCGCTAAAAAAACGCTAACCAGAAAAGATAATTCAAGATATTGACAAACTATTCCATAGTTGTGAAGAAGTTTATCAGTCTAAACTCACCGTCAAAATCGACGAATCCTGATCCATCAGTATCGGTATCTCGAATCATATCATCTATTTCTTCTTCGGTAAGATCATCACCGAGACCTTTCAATATCCACCTGTGAGTAAAGTGAAATCAAAAATTTATGCAATACATTTATCTTATTACTTTACACTACTTATGAGTAGCTTATAGAGTATGTAAACTAGACACCCACGATTACACCCGAATCTCAGCTGTTGGATGTTTATTATACCACCTACTTAATCCTTTTATAAATTTGAACCAAGCTATTATTTTTCACTCAGTCACCTCATAAAGGTTAGTACATATACAACAGAATAAAGTTTCGTTTTCATTCAAACTGTTCAATAAACTTTGGAGTCCAGTATATTAGACGGAGTCACTTTTATTTTGTAATGTGGTAAGGCTGACTACACAACTCAGCTATTAAAATATAAATGTGTAGAAGATAGTTTCTGGATTAGTCAGCTGTCTTTATTCAAACCACATACCCGACCAAATAATTATTTATAGTCAGGAGTACACTTTAAACAATCTAAGTAAATAAGGGTTATCCAAATTTAAAACAAGGAGTTAAATTATCAAGAATTTGAATTTACCTTAAATCTTCGACATCAATTTCACCACGTTTATTTTTATCCAGCACTCGGAATGCATCTCTTAAATCTCTTTCATCTTGATCTTCTTGAAGTTTCTTGCCATAACAAATTAGAAATCCATTGAAATCAATAAACCCGGTAGCTGGATATAAGGAGAGTGAAGGAAGTAATGAATATGAAAATTCCGTAAAATAATGACGGAAAAAGTTTAGATAGGTGTATACTGTACAGTTATTTGTAGGGAGTCAAAAGTTAAATGCATTTTGAAAATACGTAGCAAACCTCAAGAGATTGTTTCCCACTTTCTACAAAATATGAATCTGTAAAATCTAGCACACAAGATAATGTTAAAATTCGACAGTAAAACACTAACCAAATTATCATTATCGTTATCATATAGCAGTTTATTCATTCAAGGTCTTAAGTTCTTTAACCTGCAAGATTTAGTTGTGAAAGTTTTATTGTCCTTCTTTCTGAGCAACGCCATCGCCACTGTTACGTTCGTCACTAGGTACGCTTGAAGCTGTTACGATTTCACCTTAGTCGATAAACGCGAACGAGACAATTACCAGCGTCCAGGTAGGCTACCTTGAATCCCAAACTGAAAAACAGAAGTCTTGGTAAGCGTAGAAAGTATATTCTGCAACACCCAGCAACCACAATGCAATCAAGCACCTACCTCTCGTTTATTTATACATCACAGTCACAAAAATAGCACACTAAAATACACAGCAGGCAATCACAGCCATGGATTTTCCTGGTGGGAAATGAAATCTCAAGGTCAACCGATCGGCCTATGCTCGCAAACGTGAAACCCAAGATAAGGCATTTATCAAGCGAGTTCTGGGAATCTAACATTGCCAACAACCACATACTTGAAACGAAAGTGAGCTGTTTGAACCTCTCCACAACTGATCAATATCTTTTCCTGCTGATCTGATCAAATATCAGTTTAGTACATTGTTACTCGACTTCAGCATATTATTTTATTAAATCTGAAGTTTAGTTTGGTAAAATGACATGAATTTAATTTAGGTACTGGCTAGAGATGATTTGAAAGATTAGTCTAGATTATTTCTAAGGTTTAATACTTATGTAAACTTATCATCGGCTTATTAAAACGGGCTTTATAAATTTATACGAAATGTCAATTCATAAGCATAGCTCAATAAAATTATGAGTATAAGATTGAGATATTAAGACTGAATGGATTATTCACTGTGAATCAAAAGTCATTCAGTCTACTTACAAATATACATGAACTGAATACATTGATAACACTCATTAACTGAGATTCTAATACGATTACCATACTTCACGAATTTAAACATTTGATATATCATTCATACTGTAGTAACAGATTCTAAGTAAAATCCAATTGTGTTCAACAGTCATGTGTAGTCTTCAAAGTTTACGGTGGAAGACTGCCTTACCTACTTTTTTCATCTGGTAAGTTGGGATATGCTAGTGTCGTGTTCACAGAAGACATGTAGTTAAAATGAAGTCGCCAGTGGAAATTACACTCTTATTTGCAGTACTAACCTACTAAATGAACGAGAAAATGCTTGACATGTTTGATAATGCACACTTAGTAAGCATTAAGAAACAAACTGGTTATCCTCACACAAACTGAAAACAATGGCAGCATAAAATATACTGTTTATTTCTAGTTGATGAAAAATCACACTTTATAATAGTTATCATCTTAACAGTCTTAGTTACCTATTTAACACCCAATATTTCAACTGGTCAGTTGGTCAGACACATGAAATTCAAACTACATTTCAAGCGATTTATCGTAAGTGGTCATTTGTAGGTCATTATCATGATTAGCCAATCACAAAACAATATGAAAAAAAGAATGGATTACATACAGATGGATCGATAACTGGAAAACCGGCTATATCAAGGGCATGGTTTCTATGCCACGCTTTTATTGTTGACATAATGTAGGAGTGTGAAGTGCATTTTAAAGTGTAACTTGTTATGCTTATAACTGAATGTGTTAGAAAAAAAATTATTTTTTAACAATAAGGGAAATTGTAAGTTTGGACATTTCGAATTATTTTGAAATGAATAAAAGCAGATCACGAGGTACTTGATTTACTGCAAAACATTGCATTTCATTAGTGTTATTCATGGGAGATTTTAAGGAACATGCTTCTCTCCTCTTCTTATCGTCAATGTGCCAACATTTTGTACTACTGTTTCAACTGGGAGACAGTGATATATGGATGCTAATAATTCCTAAAAGTATTCTTTGTGCAAACTAAGTTTATCAAATTTTTATACAAGTTTTGATCTAGGTTGTTTTAATAGGACTTGGTATTGTATAAGTTTTAAATTCTGCTTGGAGAGATTTCAATCGATGCAGTACAGGTAACAGAACTTGTAAGTGAGTTAAAATCAAAAGTGTCTTTAACGGTTTTAAGCAAATAAGAAACGTCTTAAGATTTACTGCACGTTATTTGGGTGTTGGCACTCATGAGCTTTGTCCCATAAAATCATTCTTGTTACTCTGTTTAAAATATCAATTTTTCTATATTTGTTGGCATTGTAGTTCCTTCTTGCATTGGATAATGCACGGGAACCAGCAGATGATGAGAGTCTTTGTCATTGGCAATTATCTTATTAATGTCTAAACTTAACCGCACACTTCCTGAATATCAATCGATTAGTTCGCTTTAAACTCTTTCTAACTCAGTAACATTTACACATACTTCTTCACTCTAACAACACTTTGTTCCATAGCTACTCTGCAGTTCTTTACTTCATCTAGATGAACAATTATTTCCTTTCATTGCTGAAAAGATCTTTTTTACCAGAAAGATGATTTCTCTTGATAAACTAATGAACAGCTGTTTCCTTCTTCAGTAGCCATATCAATCAAATTACAGTTTAATACTTGAATCGAAGTTCCTCCATATCTCCATATTTAAATACAATGACTACTGCCACTTGGATGTGTATTCAGATGTAATAGTGAATAAATACTGGGATGCATTGTTTCTTGAGAAAGTGAACGTGTTGGCTACGTCACAATTGATAAGATTATTAGTAAGAGTTAATTACGTGTAAATACTTTGAAATTCTTACCATCATCATCGACCTGATCAGCCCATTCTTTCAAAGTGTCTGGTTTAACAGTTAGATTGAGTGCACGAAACGCTGGACCCAAATCAGTGGTGCTTATTTTTTCTTGTCCTCTTTTATCGAAACGTTTGAAAACGTCCTTGGCAACTAGAAAAAAGAAGATAGAAGTATTATAGAGAACGATTAGAAGATATCTGGAGCTCTAAATAACTGACAGTCGACAGCAAATGCAAGATTTTAAATACTATACTATATGGAGTTGAAACCTAAAGAATCACTATAACCATCGTCAAAAAGGTAAGCGCTCTAATAAACAAATGTCTATTCGAGATAATCTAGATACACTGGCCTAAGATAGTCAGCAATAACTCAGTCAGGCAGAGAATAAACCAACTTCCATCTGAAGGAGAAGAAAAGATGCTGTAGGTGAGCAGAACAAACAATACGGAAATCGTCGATCTGGGCCAAAGAACAAGCCCTAACTTGGAATCCTCAAGCCAAATAAAGAGGGCTAGGTATCAAAAGGAAACAACCTAGTACTATATTGACTAAGCTGTGAAATTTCTTTGTCAGTTTTCACTCGATAAGCTCAGTTCTATAATTGTTTTATATTTGGACTAAAAGACAAATGTAATGAAAAGGAGAAGCACTTTCAATTTAGATATAACAATGAAGTCACAAGTTGAAGATTTAGACGTGTTTAAAATTTGGATAAGACTAATTTACTGTAGTTCAACTGCTCGTGCAAAACAATCAGAGATTAATGGAATGGATTTGACAGTCGTTTAGATTTTCCTTCAAACTTTATTCTTATTGTCATGCAGTTTGAAAAATCTACGAGTTATTGTCATTTGAATTCTATAGAATTTCTTATTATTGTCAGCAGAAATATCCTATCATTCAAAGATATAACAATGACTGTTTTAAAAAGGTTTAGAATAAACCTTAAATAATGTGAATAGATCAAAGTATGCTTCATGCACTAACTCGTTTCTCATTGATTATTTAGAAAGATGCATGCGGAATCAAATGACCTTAAGGTGAAATAATGTTCAGTGAAAAAGGCGATGTACTTATTATTTTCCTTGAACTTTTAAAAAGGATCAGATGATTTTATGTCCCTTCTTAATGATTACTTAAAATGAATTCCTTCCATAGTAATCTTAAGTACTTTATCGTAATCATAAATTCACTTGTCAACTGATATTAATCACCTTAATCAACTTGATACAACATTGAAGATATTATTTATTCAGTTTTTGGGATTTCATAAAATGTTATTTGAGTGAATCATTGTTGAAATTTCTTGGTATAAATTATTTCTTCTACACCATAGTTTATAGTCAGTATTTGCAGAAAGTAATTCTTCACTAAGTGTAACTTAATTGCGGTGACTGAACGGTTAAGGAGTTCGAATTTCAGTGAATTAATCTCAGACTTGAACTCCTTTTCATTTATGTCAGTTCTAAGAACTTGGTAGTATTACCAGCCCTCACACTAAAAGTGTGTCTAGAAGCTAATTACATGAATTTGTACTTGGTAAATGAATTAGATGATGAAAAACTAGATCAATACTCGACCATGGAAGATTATGTAAATCAAAGTGAATATATATGTATATATATATATTTCTAAATAATGAGAAAAACAGAAATCAATCGTATTTCACCTTTGACTTGATCTTCTTGAATTGTGAAATCGTCAATTTTGAAAGCCTAAATAAAATAAAAACAACAAAAGTTCAGTAAAATATTAGAGGCAATAATGTTAAACAAATTCGTGTCTTTATCATAGAATCGCCTCGAATCACTTTTAGCAAGGATTTGAGTTAGTCTGTTGCTGATATTCAGGACTGAATTTTGATTAGTCAGTGTTGGCTTAAGTATACTCAATGTAGATCATCTAGAATAGTTGTGTAATTCAGAGCACAAGTTTCGTCTCATTCGAAACTCGTTACGTACATGTATCTGTCACATCCAAAAATTGATATTCACACTAAGAATCGAGCCCAAGATCAATCGTTTCAAAACTTCAGCGGGTTAACTTCTTAGCTCCTGAATCCAGGCAGCCACTCTGGTGTGAATATCAACATTGCGACTGTGTTATATTCAACTGGCCAGTCGCAAATAGTATAAAATGCATGTTGTGAGTTCCATTGTTAACCCCATTCAAAATTATTTTTCGATTTAGAAATTTAGGTGAGTTTCTTAGTTTCATGAAAAAGTAATCCAAAGTGTTATGAATGAATAGGTAGTATTAATGAGTGATATAGTATAGTTATAGTGAAGATTTATGTACAAGTCTTCAACCTAAAGTCATTCTAATTGTTTTCAAAGTATTAACTAGTCATTTAAGTTTTGATTGATTGTCCCAAGTTCAAATTCACGGATTTGTAGTTAAAATGTGCCAGTTCAAACTTAGTTTACCAACTTTTTTGTCTAGACCACTTATGAAGCTATCATACCACTTATCCTTAATTGTAAGATACGAGCTCATATACTTGACTATGAAGTACATTAGGAATGTGACAACTAGTGGTGCTGTGGTGCGAACTACTTATAAGTAGTATATAACGTGAGTGTCAACGTAAAGTCTGGTAGCATAATATGGGGGGAAGATCAAGAAAGGAAGAGTTAGAAAACAATGGAATTTGTATGAAACGCATGAATAGTGACAATGGATTGATGTTTGGCAACAGGAACAGTCCAGTTCCATAGGATGAACTAATCTTTTGCAAATGAACGATTTGCGATATGGTTTTCCGATTTTACGGAGTAACTCTGTAATTTTCATTAAATACAATTCGGTTGCCCCACCTGTGTTCTCATTCACTACAGTGCAATCCATTGATGGAAATAGAAGTAGTTAGGCAGTTAGGCCAAAAACCTCATCGATTGCGATCTAGGCTAATGTGTAAAATCTAACATGTATTCATAACAGAAAACACGACGCTTTTAGGTTCCGTACTCGTTAGGTCTAGTGAAAATCAACCACAGAAAATGTTCATGTAAATATTTTGAAATTGTTATAAATCACTTTTGTGAAGATACAAATTTATTAAACACAAACTGTTTCCACAAAATAAGTTGACAAAATATCAATACTATAGATACCTACTTATTAGTATAAGTAGCTATCAGACAAAAATATTTCAAAGTTCCCCAGAATAAACCATGATTTGTCCTGCTTGAAATACTTGCAACTCAGTTACGATATTCAATTAAAAATGACCTAATTTACTGATTGGTTTGAATCAAAAACTTCGTGAAGTGGACTACCACTCACTCGTCTAAAGGTGAATTCAATGTTAGATTCCATGTAAAGTTATGAATATTCAATGTTGAGGAGGTCAGTGCCTGATGTTTTTCAATGAATACCTAAAGGATATCGACGATTTGGATAAATCTCTTACAAACAATGTAATCAGTTCAACTATATGGTTAAAATGATTATTGTTACTAAAAGACATATAGTAATGAATGAACTGAATAAATTTCTCTTGGGAAAACTTTAACAGGCAATTGTATTTACTTGAAATATTTAATTATCTACTTGTTTAAATGCATTTACGAATGTGTAGAAAAATTTACTGAAGTCGCATAAATGAATGTAACAATAAACACATAGATAACACATTGTCTTAATAATATAGTTTGATAAAAGTTATTCCTAGTTTTGTCCGTCTCTTCATGGTTTTTTGACATTGGGTGACAATGGAAAAATTCTGTCAAAATGTACAAGCTACTAGTTAGTAGTAAAACACTAACTAAAACATTATTTGCATTATTGGGTCTGTCTAGCAGTAGCTTGATTTCTGTTAGTCGTATGTAACAGAATCTAGCATACAAAAATGAAAGGTTCGATTCCATAATGACCTCATAAATTGATTGATTTTGTGAGTTTATAATGATTCAACGGTTATTCCCGTTGTTAATTTTGGGTATCATTTTATTTAATGTTCTCTAAGCTTTGAACTTTTACATAAATCTCAATTTTTTGAACTTCTATTAGTTTCAATTGAGATTATAATTAAACATTTATTAAAATTTGACTTTTAGTCATTGCAAAATTAGGCTTTTAAAAAGTTATCCGTCTACAGTACACAAAAAAGAGATGTAAATGAATATCAATGAATAATTGTATCAATCAGAGCGTAAAATGACTAACTTACCATTCTTTGTATTAAATTTTTTCTCCAGCAATTACGAAAAACTGTTCGACAATGACGTAAATCAAATGAATTATTCCAAGATGTGTTTCTAGTTGATTGTGATCTTATCGACGGGTTATTATGATTTGGGAAACACTGTTTTCGTCTTAATAATGATGGTGATCTTTTGTAGATTGGATTTAATGGTATGATAGATAGACGAACAGACCTAGCGCATAAACTATGCGGTCTTATTGATTGGGATGTTTTATTTAAATGTTTACCTTCTAATTGAATAGAAGGTGGCTTTATTGACAAAGGGAATAAGTATTTAGTATTCAATCCATTCCATGTGTTTCCAGCCAATGTTGATGATAAGTGCGATTGTGATACTAACTGATTATTGTGATTTTTGTGTAGGTGCCTTATTGATTTACAGTGTTTTCCCCTAATACCAAAACAGTCTATGCTTATACGGCAATCTTCCCAATCTGCACCATCATGTTGGCATGCAGAGGCAGAGGAGAATGTATGACATGTCTGATTAACCAATTGTGGTGTAGTGTTACCGGTATGGGCAATTATTGATTTTTGTGGGGTAAAATAATTTCTGGTTGGTAATATTGGTGGCAGGGAAGAAGAGCGTAATTTTCCACCTAACATTCTGGTCGAGGAATTTTCTTTGAATACTGAATTTGAATTATTTATGTTATAATGTATATTTGATGGAGGCTTGTGAAAATTTTGTTGAACAGTGTTGTTGTTTGTACTATTGATACTATAATTGCTGTTACAGTGATTACTCGTATTGTGATTAGTAGTATTATTGATAGTAAAAGTAACGTTACAGCATTGTTTTACACTTTTGCATGAATCATTATTGAAACGTAGTGTTGTTGGTATTGCAATGTGCTGATCAGATACATGACGATTAAGCAAGTGTGATCCATGCAAATTTTGATAACTTTTCCATGGTCGTTGGAAATTTCGCAAATCCGGAGTGAAGGTGTATGATATAGGTTGCTGATAGGTATAGCTATTATTATTTATGTGTAAGTAGGTTCGCGTTACCATATTACATAAGTTATCAGTTGAAGATGAAATCTGATTAGTTACAACTTAGGTAAATTGTAAGCGATATTTTTTCAGCTAAATTTTGTTGCCTAAAAAATAAGAGAAGTATGGAGGATAATAATATCACTGTTAACAATAGTAATGATAATAATGATAACTGACTGATTACTTACTTGTGAACAATGCAATTAGGCACTTCTTTAAGTAAGACGACGTCGCGTGCACTGTGTAAGATGGTGGTTGAAGGTAGATGATGGGAAGCTCTGGACTTGGAGTTTTTTCTGTTTGATACTTTTCTGCAATATGACTTTGTAATCTTAAGGGAGCAGTTCCTCCTCAGTGCAATAGGTCTTATGTCATCCAGCCTCATATCTCAGTCTTGTAAAAGGTTGGTCACAGCCCGGATAACTCAATGATAATGTCTTTGACCATGAAGGTAGGTGACAAAGAAACGAATTCATTGATTCCCTCAAGATAACAAAAATACCTTATTGACGGCCAACATATGTCACGAAAACTAGGATCAATAATTCCTGTCGATTACCTCCAACAACCACCGTACATATTAAATCATATTAACTTGGTATCAATCAGTCGGTACGTATGTAACATCACAGACTAACTTTAGTTATACAACCACTGAAAATTTAGAAACACTGGACAGCTGATTCATCCTTCTATGGGACTCCTTATCAGTGAACATCTACGATGTCAATAGGGTGCATACAAATGAGAACCACATCCTCGCTTACATTCTCTCCAGATCGAATTGCTAGGTATCATTATCAAATTAAAAGTAATTCATAGATTATATCACACATTAAATTCAGCTAAACAAACGTTAAAAATCATTTGTGTACGAGAATAGGACGGAACATCTAAGCAGTTTGCCCACTAGCACTTTCAGTAGCTGTTTAGTTTGTAGCCATTTATGAACTTCGTACTAATTCGATATTTGACCATAATTCAAGCTGATGTGATTGGTTAAGAATAAAACTGTGATTTTCATAGCAATTTCGCTATACTTGTCATCTAAATAAAGTTGGAATTCAGTGTTATTTTCACAGTTAGATCCAATCAATTTGAGATAGAATGTAGGAAATGTTGAATATATTCACTAGTGCATGTCTTTTCGTAGCTTATTTTATTTGAATGAAGAAAGATACTTTTAAGTGAAAATATTAGGTAAACTTTTTAAACATGAATAAGCTTAATAACGAGTTATAACATGATGGCGAGTCACTACTTTTAGTTGATCAAATTTTGTGAAGACTTTTTTAATGTTCCACTACTTATATCTCATTGGATGACTGATTGATAGATGTGAAGTGTCTAAATCTTACTTAATCATAAAGAGTTTAGTATGCCATCTCTACTTTAATCTTATGTAAAATTAACTGATTTGTTCAAAGCGTTCACATATTTCATAATCCTTATTATTTGCAAATGATTTTCCAGTGTATTTCGGTTTACCAAGTAAACTGTACACAATTTGAAGTTGTTTAGTTATTGATTTGGCTGCCATAATCAAATATACAAACATATCCACACAAATTCTTCATTGATTTATGTTTTCAAGGTTGTTTCATTTAACTTTGATAAAATCAGTTTGAGAGGCAATTAGGAGAATTATTGTACACTTTAAATAATATTTGTTGAATTCTTTAGATTATTAGACAAGAATTGGGATTTCAACTGTTTACATTGTTTTGCTTTGAGAGTTTTACAAATTTATCAAACATACATACACAGAAATAATATTTAGTATGAAGTTTAATATATATATACTACTTACTAGTAGAGACAGACTCGATGAATTATGTGTTTATGAGGTGAAATGTTTTTTTCCAGTAATTTCACATCGTTTATCGGCTTCATTTAGATAACCATTAAAAGTAAGGAAGCATGCACCAACTATTTTTTGCTGATACCTGAATCTTCGGCTATAGGGATCAACGTTTCTATGAGAGAGTGAGATCCGGAAATTCATGCCTAGCAATGGGCATCCAATCTTCAAACTAATAAGTTTGCAACTGGCGATTCATGCGTGTAATCCGACTGAATTCATGATAATTGCTCAACTGTCATCTATCGTCGTTCGTTACATTTATCTTATTCTCGACATGGTTGAACTGATTGGCGATTCTTACTTCGACAGTTACCTCTCAGAGTTAATCACTAATAGGTGCATGATTGTTAGGGTTTTGTGTCATCATATTAATCTCTTTGATGATAATTAATAGATGATTTTACTTTGTTATTTATTTTCAGTTTACAACATAATTATAAGCTAATGTAACTCCTAGTGAATACAATTCACATTGTATATTACTAAAAGGTGTACGATTGCACTGTGTCATAATACCGTATTATTCATTCGTGTACGTACATTTACTTGCTTTCAATAATGATGTACTAAATTCAATTTAATAATTATGATCTAGTCAGTGGATATCTGTAAGTGTAAAGATATTTTTCTTTATGAGCTAACTTGTTAAACACAGAATTCTGGATAGGTATTTCTTCGTGAACATTAGTTCGCAATTAAATGAAAATCGGTTTTTCTATAAAAATGTTAAATGTAAATGAGAGTGATAAAGTACTTTTTCAATTCATTGTACCTCTGTCTTTTACAATCTAACAAATTTATTATAATCTATATTAATAATCTAGTTCTGCGAATGTTAGTATCATTGCTTTTCTGGAGGTCATTAAGGATGGAAACAGTTAAGTGATTACTTTTCTAATCGGGTTACCAGATGAAGTAATTTTAACTGCTGCCAACAAATATCTCCCCACAACATTGTAGATATTTTTGTCTTATGGGTAGTTAATGGGGTGGGAAATAAATAAGCTCTAACACTGATTCGGCTTTCACTATGTAAATGTACGTCTCTAAACTTCTATAACTGGTTTACGGGTCCCTTAATATATACTTCAATAGAACACACAAATGGATAATTCTTAAATTTTATACAGGTTATGATATACTGTAAACTCGATTCATTATTACTCGTAGAGGTTTTTTCAGTTTGCTATTTCATATAATTTAACCAACAATTAGCACACTTCAGTTCTTATTGAATGCTTTCATAATTACTTTGATATGAAGCATCTCTTGTCGAAGAATAAGTGTACACACAAAAAATCCGGTTTTAACTAGTAAATATTCATCATTCAATCTAACTAGTTCATATAAAGGGACTCGTCTATGAAAACTTTACATTCATAATGCGAGAAAACAAAAGAACTACGATGCGATGGATGGTGGATAGCAGTGGATTCCAGAAAGCATGTTTCGTCCTATGTATGACTCATCAGCTGAATTTCCCTTAAAATTGTATTCTATTTAAAATGGAACTCTTTAATATTTAGTTTTGTGTTTCGTTTAGTGTTCAGTGCTTGTATTATACAGTAACTAAGTGAGAAAAAAGCAAGAAAAACATCTTTTATCATACATAATGTACGAGAGGAAGTTAATTTTGTGAAACTTTTGAGCTAGTGATTAATTTATAAGTAGTATATATATGCTAACAAATTATTTTTCCAGTTTTTGAATACATTTTGTCAAAAAGTACCAGAATGTATAAAATATATATTCAGTTTATTACACAGACTACCTCTAACTATAAAATGACTGGCATAAATATATCTCATTAGGTGCAATGACTTGACTTATGTAAGGTTGATCAACTAGACCTGAATAACTGTAATCAATATTCTAACATTCAATGCCTAGTAAATATTTGCTTTTTCTGTCCATTAATTGTCTGATTTTGATATACCGGTATATTCTTTTCTATATGTAAAACGATAGATGATGTTAGGATGAGTTATAGTTCCTAGTGTTTTCATATTAAGAAATGAGTAACAGATTAGTCATAGGTTTCACAATTCACCATTCAATTTTAAATATACTGAACCGTAGTTTTAAAAAAAACGGTTGCCAATAAAAATGATAATAAGTTTAAATATTTTCCTGCAAATATCAATAGAATTTAACAAAAAAGAAGTTCAGTTGTGGAAATTAACGTTTGATGAGCAAGTTATAACTTAGAATTAACCCATATTAGTTCAAATATCAATTATTACCAGCTTGATGCAAGAGATTAAACTAAAGAATACTGCTGAAGTTAAGTTTAAATAAATAAGGATTGATCATAATAATTTCAAATTTCATTCTGGAATTCAATATATATATATATATATATATATATATATATATATATATATATATATATATATATATATATATATATATATATATATATATATATGTAACTTCAAATATTCAGTACAGGGGAATAAAGACTTAATTATCTCTTGTCTCCTGAATGAACTCACAAACAGATAAGAATGCCACTGACTGAGCCAACATTTGCAACCCGGTAACCTTCAGATCTGCTCAGGTTCTGACCAGTCACAAAACGGTAAGTAAGAAAGAGTAAATCATAATATAAATTTTAGGAATGTTTGAAGGTAAGAATTCGGAGTTAGTTTATATAAACGGTTACAACTAATCTCTACTCATCCACTTACTATTCACCATAATCCACACTCTGACTTCAATTATAACACTAACAAAACTTAGCCATACTCCTAAACATAATTCCAATACTAACACTAATCCTTACTCAATTCTAATCACTATTCGAAAGGAAAATTTTTAATCGACTTCTGAACACAAATGTAATCGCTAACTATGATCTTCACTTCTAATCCGAACTTAAATCTAATGAGTGAAATATCTGTGCATTTTGTATTTCTGTACACTCATTGAACACCATGTGAATGTTAACCTCAATAATTTATTGTCATTTCAATACTTGATACTTTATTAGGATTGATCATTGTATGACCAACGGTTAACACTGTAGTTTAACTTGATTTGATAAAGGACATCGAAGGTTACCATATTTAGCATGACTTTGAAGTCGTTTACTTGATTCTGATTGGTCCAACAGTATGTTGTAACTTAACACCAGTTATATGTTATGATTATCATAGTCTAAACTGTTCAATCGATGCATTAAAAGACTAAACTATAATATTTCCATCCAATCTTTATTGTATAGGGGAGATGAATTGTTTTAATTTTATGATAAATTGAATAATACACTTTTTAGGGGACAATTCAAATCACATAAAATAAATAAATAATTCAATGATCAATTTTATATTTCTCATGTAAAAAAATCAGTTTAATTGATAAATTCTGTTCATTATTCTATGCATACATTGGATTATTGATTTAAATGCTTGTTTATTTCAGTTTTAATTTCGAATAAGATGTACTTTATCAGTTTTATTGTGGATATCATTTTATAAGTGATTGATAAATAAGTCTGTCTTTTTCTACAATGCCGGTTTATTGCTTACTTTGAGAATAACAATCTCTTTCTATTGTAATTATTAGGCAAGTGTTAATTTATTCCACGGTTGTACTAAACACTAATAACTCCATTTGGAGCCCTTCCGGGGTTACTGCCGGTCTCAAGCCCGGATGAAGAAGGAGGCTTGGGCATGGGGTTATCGACCCCATTCAGTAGACAACCAACTCGTTAAAAATACGCAAACCAGAAAGTAAATGTTCATACAAGAGATAATAATAATAATAATCAGTATTTCATTCACCATAAATAGTGTTGTGTCAAGTCAAATTAAATGATAGATAATGTAACACCTTTACATAACTTGGCAGCATCACCGACAACCAAGGTGGATCCAATGCAGATGTGAGGGCACGGATTGGCAAAGCAAGGGCTGCATTTCTACAGTTGAAAAATATCTGGAATTCCAAACAACTTTCAACCAAAGCCAAAATCAGGAGTTTAAATACAAATGTCCATACAGTTCTACTGTATGCAGCGGAAACTTGGAGAACTAACAAACCCTTCATCCAGAAGATACAGGTGTTTATTAACAGTTGTCTACGCAAAATAATTCGGATTCGTTGGCCAGACACCATCAGCATCAACGAACTGTGGGAGAGAACGAACCAGGTTCCAGTGGATGAGGAAATGAGGAAGAAGCGGTGGAAGTGGATAGGACACACACTACGAAAAGCACCTAACTGCGTCACGAGACAAGCCCTCACTTGTAACCCTCAAGGCAAGAGGAAGAGAGGAAGTCCAAGGAACACATTACGCCGAGAAATAGAGAAATATATGAGAGGAATGAACAAAGATTGGATAGAAATGGTGAGGGAAGCCTAGGACAGAGTTGGTTGGAGGAAACTGGTGGGCGGCCTATGCTCCATTGGAGGTAACAGGCGTGAGTAAGTAAGTAAGTAAGTAAGTAAATAAGTAAGTAATGAATATAATTTACATTATATATCATAATGTCATAAAAAAAAATGAGATTTTTAGCTTTTTTTGTGAAGCTGCTTAAATACAAAAAGAACGGAAATGTTTTTCTGTAGATGATATGAAGAATTTAAATGCAACCTACCGTCTATGGAAATTAAATTATAACACAGTGGGAAATCTGGTTTCCATGTACCTTTGTCCCGCTAACCCATCAATCAATCAGGCGCCTATTACTAATCGTCTTATTGAGAACCTGTTTTTTCTTTTTGATGAATATAAATGGATCTACTTCAAAGAAGTAACATTTCACAAAGCTTATTACTACAGTGATGTCTTTTCATATGTTTTTATAGAACAGTGAGGCTAATAATATATTGTATTTCGAAATGAAGAAGAGTTAACCAGTTTCTGTCACTTAATTATCTGACATAGCCGCCGCAGAGAGCAATTTTTACATTAGATATGCAAAACAAAAGGCCATCGTCAACAGCTGACGAGATCTTCATCAACACGAAGGTGTGTTTTCTCTAATTTGTTGTATGTAATATATTAGGCAGGCTATTGGCTATAGATGTTTATCCTTCTCTCATGTTCTCATACTAGATGAATTATTCACCGTAAACCAATGGTCAGTGATTCACAAGCATGATCTATTAAGCCTTTTTTCATAGGTGCAAACCATGGTTCCATCACTTCACAGAAAATCAAATTCAGAGTATGCGGCCTTCATTGCTGTCTGGAGCTGAATCGTTGGTTGTAATAGATTCAGCTTACAAAATATAAGGAGGGCGAATGATTACGCAGGATGTCGGTAGTATATGTAAAAACTTTCAGGATAGTTCGAGATCCTTCTCACCGCTGATTTTAGGAGTGGTTTTGAAACCTTCGCAAACATGTCCTCCAGCTGGGAGGCAAAGTACAGATACAGTGTGACTTGGACGATCAGCTGAAGTGCTATGTTTTCGTACAGGAGATCACAGATGTCATGAAAATTGACGGCACTTGTAAAAGTAATAGATAAGAAATGCTACTCCACCAATTAGTTAAATTGGATGCGTCAATAAAAGCAATGCCAGTAGGCTTTGGATATTTAACTCGAGAGACATCCAATCTTAGTAGAAGGTTTCTGGCTTTTATGTGTGAGATCATGTTGTTTGTAAGCTTATTCCATTACATAAATATTTGCCGGTTCATCTATTACTTGAATGATATTCACAAAGACATTCCAACATTTTTCAACTGATTACAAAATATCTTTCGAAAAATAAATTCGTCAAATGGTCAGATCATCAGAAAACACCGTAACAGTCATGGATCACTCAGGAAGGTATACCGTAAATACGGATCTTATGGATCTTATGCGACTGTTCTTTCAGATGTTGACGTCTGATCAACAATGCTCTCCAGATCGGTGAACTGACCAGTGGGATAAGTGTTTGTGAAAGACGATAGGTTTTATCTAGCAAGTATTTAAACCATCGTGAATTACTGCACTGAATACCAAACACAGTAGTCTGACGTCTGCCAACTCGAAACATATCAGTCAAATATGATAAAATTATCAAGAATTTCATCCAATAGTCAACTACCTTTTACAACTCTTGTCTGGTTCCATCTCTGCAGCTGTTGATTCAGGTTCAGTTCCCGAATTTTATTCACAGTTTCCAATTACTACAGTTGACTATCCGTAAAACAACCCTAGGGAAATGTCACCAATTTCTGTCGACACGGAAATGACAGAAATCAGCAGCAGAAATGATGCTTTCCAAAATGTAGATTTGGATGCTACTATATCTATTGATGACAGTGAAGACAGGGTTGAAGTAAACGTAGACATGTAAGTGAATAATGAAACCCCAGAGCCTAGTGATGAATCAGACGATGAGAATGTTGAAATTTTTGCTGTATATCAGTTGTTCCGACCTACAAGTGTCGAAAACAGTTCTAGTGAATGGGTGATATCTTCGAGTTGCAGCACATTCAGTCATCATGTCTGTGCTGCAAGGATCACTGATAGTGACCTCTTGTGTATAGAGTGTAACAGTTATGATATGTAGTCATGGTTTCAGTAATAATACTTTTCAGTTCAAATATCAGCTAATGTTCAATGAGAATGCAACACGATCCTTTTTAGGGCCACCTCAACAAATCAGTTTCATAATCTGCCTTATTTCTCTCACCCAAGATTTCAACAATAGTTTGGTCAAGCGACAGAAATATCTATGTAGTACCTATTTTTATTCAATATTAACTATGATCACAATAAATGTCTGTCTAAATAACAGTGAACTTTCCAATTTCATCCGATTTGTCCATATGTACAACGTAATTCCAATGTGCAACAGTAGACAAATTAGCCGTGATAAATGTCTGTTATTTTTTATCTCATTCATAAATCTATTGACTCAGTTGACATTTAAGTCATAATCGAATTGATTTTTAGTGGGATAATTTAAAATTGATTTTAAATAACTTAAAAAAGATTTATTCCAATGTATAATTAATGTTCGCTTAATTTAGGTAATCATTTCCTGGTACTTTCTTAATTTAAATCTAAATAATGACTATTCGTATTTTTCATTCAATGATGCTAATTTAATAATTCTGTAAATCCTGAAAAAAAACTTTTTTTTGATGAATGAATAAAATTACACTAAGATTTAAAAATCTTCATCATCATAACAGTGTACTTGAAATTCTACTTGAAATTGATCTCTTTCTACAAAACACACTCAAAAGTGGTTGTTGCTTTTGATTAGAGAGTAAAGCTATGCAACGTGATGAATACACACAAAAACTTTTGGAACAGATAAACAATGAGCCTGACTTCGATTCATTTAAAGAAACATTATAACAAACAATATCGTGCTATTCATTGTCACTACGTTGGTTCATATATTGAATTTCTTCATAGATGTAAATTTTAACTTTGACATTTATTCTATCGTCATTTAATTCTTGATAAAATGACTTTCATTTTCATTACACACACAGAATTCACTGTTGAACATATTTAAACAAGCATTGGGCATTGAACTGTTTTAAACTCTTAGACATAAATGAATAGTTAATCCGTTAACATGGAAGTTAAATGCCTTAAATCATGTATAATAATTTCAATCATCAAGATTACAAGAGACTTTTTGATGCAACGGGGTTTTTTTTCCATTAAATAAGCACATATCCAATTAAATAAGTTTAATTATAGGGGGTAGAAAAATGTATTCAAAATGGAATTCCTAGAGTTTATTTTGAGTTTCTGATCACATTCCCGCTTATTTCTATCATAAAGGATATCAAATTTAATTGTTTTTAAATAGGAATTCCTGTTTGAAAATCAATCAAATAACTTGTAAATTAAGTGGTTAATTATGTATTCGATAGGAAACTCTGTTTAACAAAAGTTCAATGTAAGTCGGTACTTTACAGAAAGGTATATCTATAAATTTTTAGAAAACTGACGTTGTTTGTGGAAATCAAACCGAAGTTACTAAAGAACACAATCTGAGATGTTGTCAATGAGCCATTCCGGTTGTGACTAGGACTATGATTCTAGCTTGATCGATAGAATACTGATTAGTGTTAAGGAACTAGAGAGTAATGACACTGACCACTACTCAGTAATAGTTTACCTATTAAGAAATAAGCACATTTTCCAAAGAAATAAAAATTTTATTGAACAAAGTTTGAATTTAAAGATTTGATTGTACCAGTAAAATAGCCTGTTAAATAATTCAGTGCATAACTTCATTAAGGACAATAACACTTGAACAATCTATTAGTTATTTAGATCGCTGCTATTCACAGTCGGACATTAACTGAGCATCTGGTTGAAATTTTAAATGCTAATCAGTTATCTACTGAACTATTGAGTACAAATAAGTGTGAATGTATTTAACAAGTAAACATTGATTTGTAAGAATTTGTATTTTGTAATTGTTGACTTCAGTTGATCAATGATTCATTTTTTTGGATTTTTTTCAGTATAAATAATTCGAATTAACTAAACTTATTATTAGTTTGTTTATAAGTAGTAATTGAAGAGAAATATAAAAAAAACAACTGATAAAGTCAAAAGATACTCTAGCGACGAACCATTCCAAATCGAAAATGAGACTATTCAATTTTTGTTCAAAATTCAAAATCCACTTACTGTCATAACATTATAATACCACAGAATCTTACCTCAAGATTATCAACAACAGATAAATAGATACTATTTCTAAATTCTAACTCGAAACCACTCCTACTGTAGTGAAGGAGTACACAGGTGAGGGCAATCGAATTGTATTTATCGCAAATCACAGAGTTACTCAGTAAAATATGAAAACCATATCGTAAACGGTTAATTTGCAAATCTTCAATCCATCATCAATCCATTGTCTGACATTTCACTATTCATGCGTTTCATACAAATTCCATTGTGTTCCCACTCTTCCTTTCTTGATCTTCCCCCATCTTCCGCTGCCAGACATTACGTTGACACTCGCGTCATATACTACTTATAAGTAGCGCGCAACACAATATGACTACATCGTATTTTTCGGTATTAGAGGAACTATCAATGTGTTTTGATGAAAACCTTTAATCTTAAATCTTTATTTCTTTATCGAAAATATCTATGAAAAAGTTATTAGTAGAGTTCTAGTCGATAGAGAATTTTATCAAGGCATAAAGATAAGTTTAAATGTCACTGGTTTCCTTTTCAAATTGCAAGTAGAACAACCTTGTACAAGAAATAAAATAGATTCATTAATTGTGTTGTATCCGGTTTTTTTGTATGTAATTGTGATATTATAAAACTATTCATTCACAAAATCTGTTTTTTTAGCGGATTATTTAAAAACTGGCTGTACTCTTTTATTTAAAAAATTTTTAATAATAGAAACAACGGAAAGGTGCTTTTAATTCGCAATCATACTGTTCACTTATCATTTAAGATTTAATTTATGCAAGCTAATTAATTTGTTATACGCATAGTATAGTATCATATGAACATGTTAGTGAAATGTATCCTTTTAATTGAACTATTATATTCTATGACTAAGGTAGTTAGGATAGGTTATGCATTCGTTAATTACCCTGCCTATTTTGATGAACAGTGTTTGTTAGTTTAGAAAATTAAGGGGAAGAAGTTATCGATTATTAAATTAAATCGTATTGGTAGATGCTGGTCAGTTGGTTGTATGTTGGTGATCTAATTAGAAATCTGGGAGCACCGTACGTCCGTTTCGTCTTAGTATGGTACTAGTCAGAGGTGTGCTCAATAATGATTAGCCTATTGAGGAAATTCTATGAGTTCTAGTAAGAAACTATTGTGGTGCGCGCTATTTATAAGTAGTATATAATGCGAGTAAACACGTAATGTCTGGCAGCAGAAGATGGGGGAAGATCAAGAAAGGAAGAGTGGGAAGACAATGGAATTTGTATGAAACGCATGGACAGCGAAATGTCGGGAGATGGATTGATGTTTTCAACAGGAACAGTCCAGTTCGATATGATGGATTGATATTTTGCGAATTAACGATTTACGATATGGTTTTCCTATTTTACCAATTAACTCTGTAATCTGAGGTATATACAATTCGGTTGCCCTCACTGGTGTTCTCCTTTACTACACTATGACCAGTTGAGTTTAGCCCTGTCGGGTGTAGGTAGTAACAACAGAAGACATGGGTGAGGTTGTATAATACCTCAAATTGATTAAAGTAATATATTGACACCTTTGATACCTTCAGTGGTCAAGAGGTCAAGCGTTCACGCGCAAGACCGATGGTCCTGAGTTTGATTCCCGTAAGCACGGATCGTGGATGCGTCCTGCTGATGAGTCCTATACTAGGACTTGACGGCCATCCAATACTTCCAGGCTTCTTATGGTAGCCTAACAATGATTGATTCATAAATTTAAAGACCTTTAAGGTTTAACCATTATAATCAATGGTTTGGAGTCCAATCGATCAGCTTCAACTGAAATTAATATGTGACATGGTGTGATATTAATCCAATGCCAATAAAGATAAAAGTTCCTCATCTGTCATGTCTGGACTCTAATAATCTCGTTCGAATTTCGGGTATTCATCTTGAAGTGATTAACTAAAGAGCTGATTATTACTGTTTAGTTAAATTAGTCTTATGGAAATATGTCCTGAGTTTGATTCTTAATGGTAACATCGATGTTCGTTGATTAGAATTCCCGTCCAGAGCTTCATAACTTCTAATGATACTCAGCTGAGATCAGTCTGCAACGGGTACAACCTATAAGTTTAGCATGTATAGAGTTAATGTTTTTGGGAAATGCAGTAAAATATTCAAAAAGGTTTGGGCAAGTATTAAAAATCCATTTTATATTGTTCACCTAGTTAATGTTAGTGGTGTATTGGTCAACAGAGCAAAATATTAATAGTTTAAAATTAACAATGCAAGAAAGAATGATATTATGTTTCTATGCTACGGGAAGGTTTAAATAACACACATATCAGTTAACTGTGATTATGTGACATGTCTACATTAATAATTTTGATTTCGGTTATTGGATGGAACATTTCATTTTCTTGGAGTTTCGACAGTAATAGTAGTAGTGGACGGCCAACTCTTACTTACTTACTTACTTACGCATGTTACCCCCAATGGAGCATAGGCCGCCCACTAGTTTTCTCCAGCCAACTCTGTGGTTGCAAAACAACGTTCTTGTGCTATCCATGATGTCTGTGACTGTTAGGTTTAATGATTGACAGAGTCATATGTTCATGTTTATAAGTAGTCCTAGACTAAGGTGATAAGATAGTTGGTTACTGCCTTCTAATTTTCATTAGTTGTCTAACTAAAGTCAGTTCGTGATATGAAATTAACAGTTTCAACTGCCTGACATGATAAAACTCTTGTAATTCAATGTAATCAAATGAAGCGCAATTGTTCAACTTGTTTACATAATTAATTCAATCTACCAATAAAAATAATTTGATCTATTTAAACAAATTAATTTGTTTGTGATTATAAATTCAATAAAAAAATAAAAAAACAACAACAATGAGAAATAATGATTGTTAGAAAAAATTCCAATTGGAAAATCTTTTAAATTTTTTAATCTTTTATTTTTAAATTTGAAAAAAATATAATACACAACAAATTGTCAATCATTCTAACAGCAGCGTTCATTAATAAATTGACTTTTGATCAAATATTAACAAAAAAAGTTACTATAAACCAGAGAGTAGAATAAAATAATGAAGAACACTTGTCAATCAAATAAATTTACACACACACACACACAGACACACACAAACCGTTGCACTATTCTGTTTGAGGGAAAGAAAACAGTTAATACACAGTTAGTTAGTTAGTTAGTGACACGTGACTTGAAACAGTTCTATAGCCATATGTGTTGTAGGTAAAAGTCTTATTTATTATTGAAAAAAAGTACTAGATAGGTATCTTGACAAAATGTTTTGGAGTTAACATTGTCAGCTGATATTAGTGATATAACTGTAGAGAATCTAGGAAGTACTGGACAGTTGTTTCTTACTAGTAGGGTAGTGTGCATCTATGATCTCAGTAAGGAAAGAAATGATAACCTTCAGGTATCTTCAAGAGTCTGACGTAAACTGATTCGCCATACTGTGAGACCATCTTCTGTTTGAGACGATAGACAACTGTTTCACATTCAACAAGGTTGAAATGAAAAAGCGAGGCTGTCAGTTATTCTGACTTATGGTTACACTGGAAATTTTTCTACCTACCAGATTATTTTAAAATGCTTTTCCACCATGACACTTCATGAATTTTAAAAAACAATGCAAACAAGAAATCTGTGGAAAAAAAATTCCTCTTTAATTCATTTATACTGGATGTTTGAATCTTCCCTTTGAAAGGTACATTGTTCGAGTTATGGAATTAACATTGACTCTGAGATGCAGGTATATCTGGCTGACGAGTTCCGAATAGGACAAAACTCGCGACGTGGATTTCACGACTAAGTCTGATAATACGTCTGACAATAAATCACCATTTTGGAATAAGGAATTGCGCAACGGTTTATATCAACCATCTACAAGCCTAGAAACCAGTCAAGTCGTTGGTATTCAGTGGCGTGCTTGAATTCCTGGACAGTGAATTTTCGAAATGAGAATATCATTGCCGTAAAATTCCTGTTTTATTGTATGATAGTCTTCTGTTGTTACAGTATTTCATGAAATCTTTTCAAATAAATGTGAATCTAATTACTGAGGAGTGTTTAAACGAGAAGCAATACAGTAGTGGTTGACCTCTTATTCGTTCTCATGTGTTGTTTGGAAATCACTGGAAGTTCAATAAACTAGAATCAATACTCATTACTATTGTGTGTACACGTGGTTATTATTTATTTAGTTAGTTATTTTTTTACACATTTGAAATCATCAATCAATCATTGTTAGACTACCACTAGAAACCTGGAAGCACTGGACGGTCGTTTCGTCCTGGTATGGGACTCATCAGCAGTGCGTATCCACGACTCCTGCTCCTCGCAGGATTCGAACCCGGGGCCTTTGGCATTGTAGGCGGACGCCTTACCATCGGACCACTAGGCCGGCATCCAAAGGTGTTAATGTCTAACTCTGATTGATCTAGGGATTTTGCGCGACTTCACCCATTTGTCTTTGGTAGTTACTGCCTACACCCGATGATGATGATTGATTATTTCAAATGTGTAAAAAAAAACGCAAACCTCCAAAACTGTGCCCCAAAAGTTATTTTTATGATTGAAACATCTGTTCGGTGTTCAGCTTATTTTCCAGTCATAAGTCATGCACGAGAAACTGACTATTACTATTAGTACTGCTAGCACTACTAATATAATCATAACAGTAATGTTCATAATCTTAATGGGAATAGAGTAAAATGTACTTGAAATTACACCGGTTTCCTAATTACACTTTGCTTAATTAGTAAACATCATCATAAATAATTATTTTAGCTAAACTTTAGTTTTTTTTTTGGTGTAAATATATCGTGGGAAAAAAAAGGAAGAAAACATTCATTTCAGTATTGGTTTACTCAACTGATTGTTTTTTTTTGTCAATTACTAGGCCATTTTCTATTTTAACTGTAGCAGGAATGAATAATTGATTGACACATAGTAAACTGAAATATGCAATTTGGTGCTAGAATTTTTGTTACTGTAATGCTCGTCAATTAGTATGCTTGAACTGATACTAGTTCACCTTAATCGGTAAACGAGAGCGAAGACAAATGATCCAGTGACACGATAGGCTACTCTAGTCCGGGAAATGTAATCTCAAGGTCAACTGACCAGCCTATGCATGTAAACATAAAATCCAAAATTAGGACGTTTATCAAGTGAGTTCTGGGGATCTAACGTCCCCAACAGTTATGATGTGTGGTATCTGACAGCTGATCCTAACTAGCAACTTCTCTTTGAAAATTGAATCCATTTCTTGACCAGTGATATACTTTCCTCCTTTAGGATATTTCTTATGGGCACTAAATAGCCTTATTATTTGGTCACTTCAGATCCGCTCACTATATCATGTTTCAATGAACATCAGTATGATTAGATTAGTCTTCAGTGTTACTTTAAACATAGAGAATGCTGGGGAGAATCAAAGCATATCACTTGTCAACGCTCATCATTCCACTTTAAGGTTACATGGTTTGTGGGAATGTAGACAAGAATTGCTGTTGGAGAAAGTTATGTTCCAAGTCAAGATCTCTGAATACATGTCCTAGTCTATGTTAGATGGAAAAAACGTATCTGTGATTGATTTATGTGCCCATTTACTTGGTTTGTCAACTATACGTACTTACTTACTTACGCCTGTTATCACAAATAGAGCGTTCCTCACCGACCAGCGTTCTTTAGCCCACTCTGTCCTGAGCGTTCTTTTCAAGTTTTATCCAGTTACTGTTTAATCTATTCATGTCTGCTTCCTATTCGTAACGTAATTTGTTCTTTGGTCTTTTTCTTTTCCTTTGGGCTTTGAGAATTCCAAGTGAGGGCTTTTTTAGTGATGTAGTTAGGTGCTTTCAACAATGTGTGTTCTATTCACCCCGAGCACCTTTTCCTAATTTCCTCAGTCGGAATTCTCTCCCACAGTTGGTTGTCGCTCACGGTATCTGTCCAGTGAAACCATGGTATTTCGCGTAAACAGCTGTTAATAAACACCTGTATCTTCGGGATGATGGTGTTCGTGGTTATTCAACGGGACTGTTATGACATTTGTATTGAAAATTCTGACCCTAGAGTTCGTTGAAAGTTGTTTTGAGTCCAAAATGTCCTTCATTTGTAGAAGTACTACACTTGTTTGGCTAATAGGTGTTTTTACATCTGCATCAAATGTCCTTTGTTTATCAATAATGCAGGTTAGGTATGTAACAGTTTCTGTATCTTTCAATGATTCTCCGTGAAATATGATTTGGTTAGTGCATGTTATGTGGAGAGTGTGGATTATGGAGAGTTGTAAGTGAACTGGTAAAGATTAGTTGTTAGAGTTTATATAAACTAACTCCAGATTCTCATCTTCTTACCTGATCATAACAATAAACTCTAATGTTTTAGAACACAACAAACTGAGAGAATTTAATTTCTTATACGGAAAGATTAGATTATTTATGAATTCTTCAAATATATATTACAATTCACTCATTTATAAATGTGGATTTGAATGTAACTCGATTGTATATGTTGACATAGTCTAGAACTACTCTTCAATGATATTATTCTGTATTTGTGAGTTCAATCAGAAGACAAGAGGTAGTTTATTGAAATCATGAATCATTTATTGTTACACCACCATTAGAAATATGGAAGCACTGGATGGGCGCTTCGTCCTAGTATGGGATTCATCATCAGTGCGTATCTACGACCCCAGCTCAGTGGTCGCATTCGCGCGCGTACCCTACAGTTCCTGGTTCGATCCCCTCTTGTTGACTAAACGGCTATTCGATGCTTCCAGATTTCTAAAGATGGTCTAACAGTGATCGATTAATGATTAAATAATTAACAAAGACGATTAAAAAAAGGAAGAATAAAAGCGATAAGCGATACTACACATGATGAAATAAATGTGACTTCATTGGTAATACAAACATAGACATAATGAAGTGGTACTGACCTAAAAGTTGAGAATTGAATAGATAAATTACATACTAGTTGTAAAATGATTGAAAGCTTACATAAGTTTAAGACTAAATCAAATATCATGAAAAATTATTCAAAAGTTTCTTACAGACTACCTACAACCACTTAGTATCTAAACTTAACCCATACAATATCTGTTCGTTCAGATTAGTGATAACACAGTCAATAGTATTTGATCAGCATTTAGTGATTGGACAGTTACTTGTATATTACAGTAGATTTTTTTGTTAAAGAACTTACTAGACATTGAGGCAAGTACCCAACTGCGTCTCAAAACACGCCCTAACTTGGAATTCATCAAGATCATAGAACACATGACTCCAAGAATTGGAAACAGACATGAAATACAATCATTAGCAATTAGGCATAAATGGAAAAGAAAGTGCAGGTCAGAGTTGGTTGGAAAATGCTTGTTTTAGACCTATGTTACATTAGGGGTAACGAGCGTACTGTATGTATGCATGTCAAGAATTCTCCATAGAAAAAAATATTGGTCAGCTGTTGAATATTTGTCCATGACAGAAATAGGTGTTAACTTTCTCTGTATAGAACTATTTTTCTGAAATAAAAAGAAAACTGCCATTTCTCTCCTCTTCATTATGTTCACTTTTCATAAATGAAATAATTGTAGTGTGTCATTTTTACTACTATCAGTTCATCTTTCAAATAGAATGAAGACTGAAACGATTTATTCACTATGAACTTTCGTCTCTATTCCATTTTTTTTTCTCTAAAAATTATTTTCCTATCGTTTGTGAATTTACACATTCCACCGGTATGTTCTTTCTTTCCTATGTTCTTCTTTTTTTTCACATTGAAAATTGAATTTCAATGTGTTCAATTTTAAAAATACGCAAAAATGTCATTGATCATTGCATTTTTTTGTGTCATTGTAAATTGAGCCAATCAAATCACTTTTTTTTTCTTTAGAAAGAGTGATTTATTAAAAGTACACATTTTTAAAACATGTTTAAATGGAATTCAGGTTTTTTCGTTGGTGTTGCTGGAAATATTCATTCGATGAGAAGAATCTGTTGGTTGGAACATTCCCATACATTTGATTACAATGAGATGTGATGGGAAATTGAGGTAAAAAAAATCAAACTTTCCTGATAACTAATTAAATAACTTAGCGTTTGTTCGATATTTTGAACAAAGATTAAGAAAGAATATTGATGAAGAATAATTCGATTTGTAATGGTTTTGGACGGTATGGTTGTTGATATTTAAAAAAAATTGAATTCTGATTAGTTCTGTTTAGGAAATGGTGGCCTAGATAACATGTTTTTATAGGATAGGTGGAAAGCGGGTAGCGATGAAATCTACAACACGCTCTTCGTTTCATCTGGAACTCGTCAACTGGATGTACTTACATTCTAATATTAAAGTTGACCTTGTAACTGAAGCTCAGTAGCTTCCACTCTCCTACTAACACTGAGAAATTCTCAGAGAGCATTAGAAAAACAATGAATTATGTATCATAGATCTTGTGTTTACTGTATACCGATTTCGGCACATAACTAGAAGCTTATATAACATTAAAGACATACATAAACCTATAAATTGCCTTGTTAATTTTATCTTTGAGGTAACCATGAAAGTAAAATTTCTACTCATATTGGTTTGCTGTTCAATAGTCAAACGTAAATAAAAAAATTCCCGTGGAAAGCAGCAGGAGGTTAGAAATTCAACGTGACGTATTCAAACAAAATGAAATAGTCGATTTGTTTAAATTTCGATCAAAAAAAAATCAACTGTGTCCAATATAAAAGATTATGCAATTGTTCATGATAATCAAACTGTGTTGTTATACATACTAACTATCATCAGTAATTATTAATCAAAGATGAAGGTGAATAAATCTATCATGAAACGACTGATAAATCTACAGTCTTCTCTTTCTTGACATGATTTATTGATTAAGTGAATGATTACTCTGTGTAAGCTCAGTTGTTTTTATATTCAAATGACATTCATTAAAATTGATATCAAGTATTCAAAGGGAGAAAAAGACACATAAATTGCTGATGAAGAATATTTTGATAATATAATGTGAAGTGTACAAATGATCGGTCACAGACTAGTTACCTATGTCATATGCGTTAAGTCCTACTTAGTGCTCATAGAATTCTATCTGTCAAATTGCAAGGTAGTCACCAGTTCAGGTGACTTGACATTGTAGACACTAAGATCTGATATTGTGTGAATGGTGACAGTTGTTAGGAGAGGTTATTCCACATCATGGTGGTTAATTTTATTTATCTGAAATACCAGCTCTATAAAAATACAATTAACCAATTCATACCTGGTATCATTTTTGACACTATGGAATACTTCACAAACAATGACGTTATAAATTTCGATTCACATTTCACTCATCACTACTATTGACAAAAATAACATTGTTTTCTTCATATCATTAGTAAGTATGTGGCGGTTACTTAAAATTGAATTTCGATCAGTTTTCGTCGGTATTTATAACGCCACCTTATTATCACTACTTAAAGATGATTTCAAATAGATGGAGAGTTTCAACACTGAACGAAATATTTGTCCAGTACAAGTCATAGTTTCAATATTCAATACTGAATATCGATAAAATTCCTGTAAACTTAACAAAAAAGATTAGAATTATCCTGTGTACACCATGGCAAATTTATATCTTGCTTAATGGGCCACATATAGAACGAAATACACGTACCTGAATTTCTTAGTGAATTACAATTTATCAAGTCTCTAAAAAATCAACAAAAATTGTCTTAATCTAGTTTATGAAGTTTGCCAAAATTTTTTTCATATTATATATAATAAAGTATTTGCATAAAGTTATCAAAAGGGTGGAAGCTAAGAAATCCCTAATTACACAATCTATTAATACACATCATATAAAAAGTGTTCAATAAATCAGTGTAAAAAATAACAATCGATACTTACTCATTTATTGTATATACATTCATATATATGCATTGATTAAGTTTGATTGAAAAAGGAAATTAACGAAAATCCTTGCAAAAAAAACACAGGCATGTGTTCAGGTATTTCATAGTTGAATGATACTAATAGTCGTCATATTATTAGGACTTTTGTTAATACTGTTGACTATATCACCTGATTGTTCATTTACCCAAAATTCACTGTGAACCAATCACTTTGACTGATTGCCTGTGCATACATACAAACACACACACACAGATATATATTTTACACACACTGGTCAACATGTACTAAATATAATGTAATCACTTGTGAATGCATTTTTTTTGTCCTGTAAAAAAATCAATACAATTTTGAATATGAAACATGATCCATTTTGATATAACTATTGCTGAAAAAAGGCTTCTATCTATCTATCGATCAATCTATCTATTGTGATACAGTATTATTAATATGATATTAATAGTTGTATATTTGAATTATTCAAGGAACCGCAGTTCGTCAAATGTACCATGTTATCTAAACAAAATCTGATCTCAAGGATTAACTCTGGTTACTTCCATCAAACTTACAGCAAGCTGAATATGTATTTTGATGTCTAAATGATACAGGTTCGTGACTTTATTAAGTAATCTGAAAGTTTCCATCTTAAACGTTGGAATCTTTCCTTATGATAAACACATTTGTAGATACCGGTTAAATTATGCATCAGGTTATTTTGACATTTCATAATTTGATTTAGACTTCATATCATGGAACAACTCGTTATTGATATCAAAAGCTAAGTCTCTCTCATCTTTCTGGGTATCTAAAATCTAATATGTTGTTTTACCAACAAGCGACCAGCGGAGTTAAAACCTGTTGAAGCCAATGGCTGAGGTTGAGCGGTACCTTGGATTGACGAAAGTTAGTGGTCTGGAGGTTAGGCGTTCGCGTGTGAGACCATAGTTCCTTGGTTGGATTCCTGTTGGCGAGACGCACGGCTAAAGTTTTACATTTTTCAAACCATGAATCAATCAATGTTAGACCGCCATTAGAAACCTAGACGCACAGGTAGAACTTCACTGGTCACTAGAACTCGGAGAAGATTCTTCACGAAGCTAGTCACTAGTGAGCACAGGTAATTTGCATTACGGGGTTGTGGAGATTGTTAAGTTACACATTTTTGAAACTAAAGTTTTATCAATAGTAAGTCAATCTCAATCGTAAGGAAATTCTCAGAGTTATAGTTGAGAAGACGTGACCAATCGAGTTCAACCCTGTCGGGTGTAGGCAGTAACTACCAAAGACAAATGGGTGAGGTCGCGCAAAAATCCCTAGATCAATCAGAGTTAGATATTAACACTGTTGGATGCCGGCCCAGTGGTCCAATGGTTAGGCGTTCGCGTACAATACCGAAGGTCCTAGGTTCGAATCCTGCGAGGTGCAGGAGTCGTGGATGCGCACTGCTGATGAATCCCATACCAGGACTTGACGGCCGTCCAGTGCTTCCAGATTTCTAATGGTAGTCTAACAATGATTGATTGATGAATTCAATAGTGCAAAGACACAAAACCTCCGAAACTCTGCCTGAAAAAAAGAAGTCAATTTTGTTTTGCAATTGATGATAATATTCATCTATATTTAAAAAAAAACGTGAATAATCAATATACTCTTTGTTTTAATTCAGTCTAACAATTATGTAATAGCTGTTCTGCATTGTATTCATTTCATGTTAATATGAGATATGCAGTAAGCTTTTATACCCCTTCTTATTCTTTTCATATTACGTTAATTTTCTCTCTCCTTCACATTCACAATTATCACCTTACAGTCTATTTGAACTATTATTTAATTGACCTTTTATTCATCTTCATATAAAATGCCTTGACAAGTAAATATATGTGACCAGATTGTTCGAAATACATCACAACATTTTTCAGATCAATTACGTCTTCTCACTGTTCTATCAGAATTTCGTTCAGTATAACATAGAAAATATTCCTATGTTTTGTATTAATTCAATGTAATTGATTTTATTCAATTTAGTTAGATGTGACATTTTTTTTTTAAAAAAAGGAATTAACTAACAATTAAATGTCACTATAGTTTGTATGTACAATAATCTCTTCACATGTTTGATTACGCTAGTTAGTATTTCTTTTGAATAATGAATAAAATTTGGTCTTTGTATTTGTTTAATCAGTGTGTTTATGTTTTAATCATGTCAAAATTCAATTTAGAAAGGTTATAGCTGTGTATTCCTTTTGAATAGTCAAGAAAGAATAGTGACATGATGACTTGATTTCATTTGTTGTTTCGTGGACATTTTTTTTATTATCCTCAATAGATATATACATTGTACCTGTCTTCCTACTATCCAATTGTACTTTTGCCCACTATATGTAAAGTGACGTAATCTTTTTCATTTCATTACTCATGAATTGCCTTGATTGGTTTAACATTTTCATGATAAATATTCATGTATAATTAGAGTAAAGCCTGATGATGACGATCTAATCGAAAACAGTAATATTGTTCGCTTATATCTGTGTTGTTCTAATGTTCTTTGGTCTCGAGATCACAAATATCTATTGAAGAAATCTAGAAAAATCTAGAAAAGAGATAAAAGCATTTTGTTTAGTCATTTAAAAACAAGCTATTTAGAAACATCTAGAAAGATGAAGAATAATGTGACACCTTTGGTTGGATAGTTACTCTTAGTTACTGTAGTTAATATGATTCTGGAAGTTCCTGGCAGACCAAGGTTAGTACTGAAATCACGAATCAATCATCATTAGACCACGACTAGGAACTTGGACGCACTGTACGGTTGTTTCGTCTTAGTGCGCGGTGCGCATCCATGACTCCTGCTACCCACAGGATTCGAACCTAGAACCATAGGTCTTGCTCGCGAATGCCTAACCTCTGGACCACTGAGCTGTCATGCGATGGTTTTAATGTTTAACTCTGATCTAAATATTTCGCGTTATCTCACTCATTGTCTTCGGTAGGTAACTCTCTCTACACCCTACAGAGTTGAGCTCCACTGGTCATATCTTCTCACTAGAATTCCAAGAATTCATGATTTCAGTCATCAGTAACAATCTCCATAACTCTATAATAAAAAAGACCACGATTAGCTGGAACTCTCTAAAGATATACTTGGTTTTTTGAATATAGATTAACCTTAGAATAAAAGCTTGTTTGGATGTGATTGTTCAGTTTAAAGAATATAACCAGTCTAAAGGTATAGGCTTCGGCTGAGGAGAGGTCAGTAACAAGAGCACAGGCAACAGACCTATCAGCATCTTTTCAATAATGCCCATCTAGTAACGATCAATCAGTATTTATATTTGTTTAGTCTAGTACACAGTAATATCGTAAATGTTGAAAAAAAAATCGTAGATCAGCATTGGTCAGATTGATCAAAAATATTAAAAATATTGATTTTTAAGGAATCGATAAAAAGATTTCGATACAATATAATTTTATAACTATTTATGTTAATAGTCTAGTAAAATAACAGCACACATTAACACTACTGACAGCATGATAAAAAAAAACTTGAATTTCTTCACTTTTATTTCACATAGTTTGCTTTTTTTTTCTTTATTTTATTCAACTTTCAAGTGTTATATATATTTTCATTAACATTTTGTTTAAATGTTCCCCTAGTCTTTCCTCTCTTTTGCCCCACTTTCTTATTTTTTTTTCAATAAAAAAAATGGTTTATATTAAGAGTTGATATTTTTATTTCCTATCAGATTTTTGGTTTTAATGACAGTTTTTGTTTAACTAATGTCTGACAAGGAAGGTATATATATATATGAAAGGAGGTTGGATTCAAGGGGAAGAATGTCAACAGTGTAACAGTGTTTTTTTTACGCTAAAATGAAAGTAGAATAGATAATGAACGCAGATATACATTTTAATAAATTTATGTAATAAAAGATTTCCGAAATTTCTTTTGATATATAAACAGACGAATGGAATTTGGTTTAGAATAAATAATTTTTATTGTAAAGAGTATAGTTAAAATGTTGTAAACATTACAGTAAGTAATTTGATTAGATTCACAATGATTTGAAATATATAATTTAAAGTTTTACATCAGAGAATAATTTTTTCTGAACAATCAATAAAAACAAGAAGGAGCTGAACAGTTAGTTATTTGTTTTCCTAGATTAAAACTCTTTACTGGCACTATGCTTCCAATACTTCATGAAGGGTTGAATTCTGGCGCTTAATACTGTTGATCAAACATTTAGATTTCAGACTATTGAGTTGCTATTTAGTACTTTAGATTTCATTACTTCAGTTAGTTTGTGATCTTCGACAGTCATCACTTAGTGTTATTAGTGATATTTGTCTCAGTTTCAACATAGTTGAACTTCGTCAGTCACAACTTTTCACTTGTACTTCGAGAATTAAATCTTAGCATTAGTTCTTATTAAGCATATAATGATCAAGTGTCACAGTTTTTGACTCATGTTGATTACTTTTGTTTGTTTCTATCTAGGTATCGTGTATACTTTTTCGAATCGTGATCTTTTCTTACTTCGTGTTGCTTATCTCTACCTTTCTGTTGTGCTCACATGTTGTAAATATTGCCCATCTATTTTGTTCCGTTATGGGACTCCTAATTGTCAGTATTCACTATTTACTTACTTACACCTGTTGCGCCTCGTGGAAGGAATATAAGCCACCAACAAGCAAGCTCCAGATTACTCGACCGTAGGATGTCCTTTTCAGCTATTTATTCATTTGATGTCTACCTTCGATTCTTGGTGTGATTTGTTTATTAGTCTGCCTCTTTTCTATTTGCTTTAGGGAGTTCAAGTTAAGATTTGCTTTGTGACACAGGTTAGCGATGTCCACAATGAATTTCATATTCACAACCAGCCTTTTTTTCTAATTGCCGTCTCATTCGGAGGCTGGTTTGTTTTTTGCCAGTGTACGTTGCATCCAATAATGTCTGGACAATGGATTCGTAGTATCATTTGTACGCAACTGTTTACAAATACTTGTATCTTTTTGATGATGGTCGTTGTGGTTCCGTCATTTTCATCTCCATACCATGGAACTATCTTGATATGACTTTAAATACGGTCAAGGTATGAACAGTCTGTAAAGTAAACCATTCAAATGAATAGTAACGATACAACATTTTAATGGTATAATAATAAGTGAACTCTGCAGAGAACTCTGAGTAAAAAATAATTGAGGCGAAGTGTAATGGTCAGCGAGAGTGTCTGCATTGTATAGATTTTCTTTTCTTATCCCCATTCGTTCCAATTTGTTTGCTTGTGTAGACATTTAAAAAAATGATTCTATCAACAGGCAACGTGGACAGAATTAATGTATTGAAGTACTGAGTTTTCAGTAAATGATATAGTTGAAAAGAAAGTTCTCTTCTCTGAAATATTCGTGATCAAACTATAAATAGAGTAAACTTTGTGAAGATTGTAAACTGTTCACAGTTTAATCGACGAACTAATATCAGCTAGACTATTATCATAAGTCAGAAAGCATTGAAAGCTGTTTTATCCTAGTATGGGATTCCTCAGTTATGGTTCGGAGCCGTGATTTCTCCCAAAGGATTCAAACCCATGAACTTTGACCTTATCCATTAGCTAATTGATCTCTAGACCTTTATCCATCGGTGTACATATCTAACTAACTTCAGCTAACTCACAATAGCACCTAACTATCTTCCACCTACCATTTTTTCAGTGTTTCTATGGTACGTTTTGTACGTTGTTTTTACCGAGATAAACTTTGTGTGTAAATATTTATGTACTGTCGATAATCAACTCCTTGTCTCTATCTATTTCACTATTTGTCATTCTTATTAGTGCACACAAAACTGCTCTGAACAAATTACAATTAATCAACAACTACCAATTACTTTCTAATTAGCTTATACACTACAATACACGAAAAAAGTACTACTTACTTTGTTGTTGTTGTTGTTATTTCTTCTTTAAAACTACAAAACGCTAGTTACTATAGCGACCGATTTCGTTTAAGATATTTTCAAAATTACTCTATATTTGAATATATACATACCTATACATCTGTGTATATTAAATTTTCAATAAAAGTTTGATTTAATAAAGCGATGGATAATTTTCTCTTTCAACGTTGATGGATGGAAATATCGATAATGATAATCAGTGGATAATAATCATGATGATAATTATGATAATCATACAATTACTAGTTAATTACTATTTGAATTATGATACATAGAAAAAACGGAAAAGATATTGTCTATTGTTATTTTTTTTTGCAAAACAAAGTGTCCCTTTTGTGAGATACATTGAATAATTGAATAATTTCAATACATGTATAATATGCATAGTTCATTCAAACACACCATATTCAATGTTCAATAATGAATTAAAAGATTTCATTTGTATGAGATTTCGTGATCTTGTAATTAACTATATATAGACATACATATAAATATATACTTGAGGTATTATTATTATTATTGTTATAATTGGACGTTTGAATAGAATACAGTGAATACTTTTTTCAAAAGAAACATTGATAATTGAACAGATAATAAATACATAAATAAATGAGCCATGTCCGGATTATATTATCGTCCAAGTACAAGTGAAGTAAGTTTTATATTAAAGCAATAGTTTTCTATGTTGAATGCATTTTTTTTATTTTTTGTTTGTAAGTAGTTTTTGTAAATAACAGATGATTTGTTTAAACTAGTCGATTTGATAGTATGCAGAGAGTAAGATGTTTTCGGATTGTTTACACTGCAAACTGACTTAATTTAGGTGAATGATTGAAAAGTAGAGAGGATTAAATTCTTCAAGTAGTATTTATTAGAGATTCTATCATAGTAGGTCAAATCTAGAATAACTAAAGTTTACTAGGCCATTAAGTTAATCTACAATTTAAAAATTATTTAATTCCTGTTTACCGATGACATTTCCGTGGATTTACCTAAGATCTAGGATGATTGTACTCTATTGATCATAACTTCTGACTCGAATTTTTGGAGCTACTTCTTGAAATTTGCAATATTTTCAGAAAATTTTTAACTTAAAAGTAAACAGTAATCAATTGTAATGGTAAATAAATAACTGAACACTTGAACACAAGCTAAGATTTAAATTTATTAGTTGGCTTAATTAAATCACAAACATATTATGTCAACAGAATTATCGACACTGATATCAAGTCATATTTGATATTCACAATGAAAGGCAGTCGAGTAATCTGTGTGAAAAAAGTAGTTTAAATTTTAAGTTGTTTCTATTTACTGAAAGATATTTAAAACTGATTGAACATTGAATATTGTCTAATGTCAAGTTTGTCTAATCTTCAGTGTTAATCGAATTTTATCGATCAAGCTGTAACATTGCGACTGGTGTAAGGGATTTTATCATGAGGTTGAGCTGAAGGAAAACCTGAGCCTGTTCAAAACTAAAAACTCAAGTGTATGGAAAACTATAAAGATTATAATTAAAATTACATAGGAACTGTTGAATGACAAATAAATTTGTATGGTATTAATGTCTAAATTTGATTAGTCCAAGGTATTGAGCAACCTCACTCATCGCCTTTGTAGGTAATTGCCTGCACCCAACAGGGATGAACTCCATTTGCAACGGCTTCTCTCTAGAACTCCAAGAATTTTCTCACGAAGCTAGTCATTAGTGAGCACATTTTTATGATTTTCTTTATACAGTTGTGTTCGCACAAGCGACCGAAGGTCCTAGGTTCTGTTTCCTCAAGTAGAGGTCATGCGCACGCACTGCTGATGAATCCCATACGAGGACGAAACGGCTGTCCAGTGTTTCCAGGTATTTAATGATCATCTAACGATGATCGATCCATGATTTCAATGCAATTTAACGTTTGAAAGATATGAAGATATTTGCGAAACAATGAAATAATCATTTTTATTTATAGATATCATGGTTATTATATAATCACTTTAAAATATAAGCACCTGCAACTTAAAAATAGCTTAGTTGATACACATGTAAACGATTAAATATTCTATAGTTAAAAACAAATTTAGTGCTGGAGTAATTTTTAAATAAAGTCATATGTACATTAGTTAATTATTGAATTGGTTATATCATTTGAACCATATGTTTCATGAATATAATCAAATATTCTTGCTAGTTATTATCACCAATCTGTTGGTGACGATGCTTTTATAATGTCAAGTCACCTAGAAGCATATCGTTTCAATGCCCTGAACTAGTTTAAATATGTATTGGTTTAATTTGGCTAACTATGTTATTGTAGAAGCTTGTTAAGCTGCAAATAAACATATCAGTCTATTCGCTAATTTGATGTCACACAAAATTAACAATGATTTTTATGTAGGATAATAGAAAGGATGTTTTCACTCGTCGGTTTGATTTCAGGTTTTAGGGTTGTAGATGGGCAGTGTTGAGGAGTTACATACTAGGACAAAACAGTCGTTCGGCGACTCCAGGTTTTCAAAGGTATTCTAGATGAAATCATCCCGTGGTTTAAACTATAAAATAATAATTTATATTCACCTAAAAAGGAACTGAGATGATAGCTAAAAAATATCCGAGTTATCCTTATTTTTGACAGGTGGATAATTGAAGAACAGATACTGTTTGAATTGAATGATTTACTCAGGTATACATTCTTTGTTAAAAACAATTTCGGCATAAAATACAAATGGTTTTAAAATAATTTAGAAATAAGCAATTCTTTTCACGAACACATAACAATATGTCCTGTTGAAATTGTATGTGAAAACAAGAATTGTCTCGGGCAACCGATTGTTTCGTGTAATTCATTTTCCCCCTTCACATCAGTTATCACAGATTAGATTTATGCCAATATGTCGAATGATTGTGAAATAATATGAGTATTATGCTATTTTTGTTGAAATCACGAATCGGTCAATGTTGGAGCACCAACGGGAACCTGGAAGCATTGGATGGCCATTTCGTCCCAGTATGAGGCTCGGCAGCAGTGCTCATTAGGAGTTTGCTGGCAAGACCAAAGGTTCTGAACTCGATTCTTGCCTGTCAAATTAGAATGAAACACCTGTCCAGTGCCTGTAGGTTTCTAATGGCGGTCCAACATTGATCGATTCATGATTTCAATGGAATTCAACAATCTCCACAACCGTCTGATAAAAATATTAAGATTTTACAATTTTTTAATCTTCTTTTTGCAATTTGTAATTATTCATAAATTCAGTGTTTTCAATTAACAAAATTTAAACTGTTCACAAGCATAGATCTGAGCGAAGACATAAGAAATAAGTAACATTCAACGCGCAATTATTATTTGTAAAATCATCAATGTACAGATAGATTTTTCAATCGTTATAGCAGCGTGATTTTATCGATGATAATCAGTTGATTCTTTGTTTCGATTTTTACTCTAATTAGTATGAAGTAAGTAGTCTGTTACATTGATCACAACAATAATTTCAACTGCAGTTTTGAATTACCTTGTTACTGGTATTTTTTACTAGGTTCAGATCCCACTACGAACACTATTTTAAATTTCGTTACAGTCAACTTATAAAATGACCAAATTAGAGTAATTCTCATAGGATATATATATATATATACATGTACATATGCCAGTAAAGATTGATAAAATTTCAGTCTAGAATACCGACAACAGGAAAATTCAAAAAAATCTTTACCGACTTTGATAAGAAAATGATTCCCATTGACTGAATTTTCAGTTTATCTCAAGTACGAAAAGTAAGTATTATGCGAATTGTAGATTATAATGTAAGCTCAATATCTCAGTAGGTAACTGCTTTGGAATTTGAGTCGAAAACTACTATATTCGAGACCTGCTATGAACAAGAACACTGAAATGTGGCAAGTGCATCCAGCTGGCAAGTTCCGAGCAGGATGAAACATTCCACTACTAACCATAATCCTTTTATTTCATGAAGAATGCTTTATGCGAATTATTGAGGTCTATTGAAAAAAAAACTTTACTGTATTCAAAAACCAATATCAATTGTGAATACTTAAAGAATATTTTCACAACTCATATTTGCATATACTCAGTCAATTTTTAAAAAATATTTGATGTGATTAAAAATGAACGTCTAATTCAGCAAACGAATATTGATCAAAGTGAATAAATTTTCAAAGCAACTAGTCCTTTTTATAGATTTCGATAGTGTTAGGCGAAGAGGAAGCTAATCAAAACTATGGAATATATATTAGTGTAATATATTTCAAAAAGTCTGATTACATACCTACCACTTGATATCAACGTTTATATATATGAAAAAATTTATCTGAACAACAATGTAAAGCTCAAGACACTTCATAGCCAAAGCAGTTAATGAATCAGTTTTAATTACATAATGGAATATTGAACCTGATAGCTTCAAAGGCTTCAATAAACCCTACTGTTTATCCTTGATTGCTTTTGTACAACATGATAAAAACCGAGTAAATTTATGCCTGATGTCAAATTTGAACGTTTTTTGTAAACTAGGGAGAAAAATAAACTCAAACACGATGAAACAGTTATATGCAAATAGTATTAATCGAGAGGAGTTTAATATTTTTAAATCTATGGTCTCTGAATATCCTCAATTATGTGAATTATCTGGAATTTATAAATCAAACATACTTTCACACCCAATTTTATCAGTATGTCGGTCATCTATACATAACCAGGAGAAATGGTTAATTGAGGAATTGTCTGGGCGATATTGGTATCAAGGAAAAAAACAATGTGTTCTTTTGATGGGAATTTCTTGTACACATATTTACTTTTAAAAGACAGCCAATATCATATATGAATAAATCTTTGAACAACCTTACACTACCTGTTGCCTTAAAAATTCTTAACGATTTGTCATGGGTAGTCGATTAGCACCGTAATTCGCTGACGTGTTTATGGCTCATGTTGAAAATTATTCTGAAGACCTCGTTGAAAGTAGTTCCCCTTATAAGAGATACCTGAGTAATATCTTAGTTACTGGTTATGAAAAGGGGAATATGGACTAATTTTCGATTAAATTTAACACTCATTAAAACCTCATCAGTGTTTCGTGTGTAGAGGAGAAGAACAACCAGCGTCCTTCTCTAGTAATTCACATTAGGAGACAAGAACATGGTTCAATCAAATGATCAATTTTTAAGGAGGCAGACTTGCACAGGTCAGATATTATACTTATTGTCTTGTTCAACGCAAACAGGGTTTGATAAAGACTAATCCATAGGATTGAAGGTATTTGTACAAGTGACGCTATCGAAAACGAAGTGAGGATGTTGAGCTATGACGAAGAACGGTTACCCTTTAAAATTCATATATTGATGAAGATATCGCAGCGTATTGAAACCTACTACATCTAATGCACAGAAAGAGCCTGTTTACCACATCGCCAGTATTTATAGGTGAGTCAAGTAGCCTGAAACTTAAACAATTGATGAAAACTATTATCTGCAAAACGAAGTTCGCAGCAAATGTTATTATCATAGAAAAAACAAGGTTCATGCTTCGTTGCAATTCTGATCGATTACATCACACTCCATTGCGTTTATCAATTTGAATGTGTGTATGGCCACATATAGATAGAGAGGAGTAATTGTGATTTGCAAATTAAGGTGTCCGTCTGAACTTGTAGCTAAATTGTTCCGTAAACAATACGAGTGGATGACAAACATCCATTGTCCTCTATTGCCAAACACATAGTTGAGACAGATAACAAGATTGATCTTAATTTGACTTTTGTTATGTTGTATAAAGTGTTCAAGGACGTCTACTAATTTTTATTGAAGTCTTTGCCATATGAAAGTTTAAAGATTCTTTATATTTTCAAAAACAGTTTGCTGTCACTTACCTTGGTAATAATGTATGATTTACACATTGTGTTTTCGCAGTAATTTTCTTTCTCAACTCCATCTGACTTGTAAACGTATTATTTTTCATCTATAAATGTTTTTAACAGGTAGTAGATGTATGTTCAGATTGTTCGAAGTGTATAATATATCAAAAAGTTTTGATAATCTTCCTCTTCTCATTACTTTGTTGAGTGTTTTTAATTTAAATTATTTGTGAATTTCTCCGAAAGCTGAAATAAAGAAAATAGATTTATGATTTCAATCATACACTTGTGATTGTTGAGTTTAAGTGAAATCATGTATTCACTGGTTTCTTGATTCATGATGAAATTCTCTGGAGTTCTAGTGAGAGGCAGTAACTAGTGGAGTTCAACCCTGCCGAGTATAGCAAGTTACCTTCCGAGGACAATGGGTGAGGTTTCGTCATACTTTGGATTGCTTAAAGTTAGACATTGCAATCTTTGGAGGCTGGCTCAGCGGTCTATGGGTTGAGCGTTCACGCGTGAGATCGAAGGTTCTGGGCTCAACCTCTGCTTGTGGGTTTCGTGGATAATCAGTCCCGTATTAGGGGGAAATGGCTGTCCATTGATTTTAGGTTTCTAATGATGGTCTAACAATGGTCGATTCATGATTTCAATGAAAAGATTTATAGCTTAATTGTTGACTTTTGTAGACAGGTTAAATTAATTGTGAAATTTTTTTGGTCATTAATCATTCTGAACAATACCGCTGATATGCATGTTATTTTTATTCGAATTCCTATACAAACACATAAGTCAGTGGAACACCTGAACTTGACAAGAGCAGAATAATATGAATTTATTCTTAATTCGTTTGGTACAAGCCAATCGCTTATGATCAGTAGTATATAAAATCATAATGACAAAGTGAATTTAAGTTACTTACATGAAAGTGTGTAGTTAGAAGTTGTTATCATTATAGAACAGTGTGGTATAGCAGGAGTATGAAAGATTTTAACAGATTGAATAAAATATTATAAATATATGCTTTACACAGAATATCAGTACACAACGTTGATCATATCAAAATCAAGAGGGCTGGAAACAAGTGGTTACGTAATGAATATACTCTGGTAATAGGTAACAAGAATATGAGTGAAGGTTAGTTAGTTAAAATAAGATTACAAATCCACAGGATAGTTGACATAAAATCATAGCAACATAATAAGTTGAAAAAAGTACTTTTATGATTATCAACATTGTAGAATGTTCTTCTGAATATATGTGTATATTTACAATCTTTTATTCAGTCTATTAAAATCATTTACTCTCTTGTTTTACTATATACTGGAGTGTTGTGGACGTTAGATCCCTAGAATTCACTTGCTAAAGGTCCTGAATTTGTAATTTGTTTCTGAAATTTTGAATTTTGAACGTCTGCGCGCTTAGTTGACCTTCAGCTTACATTTCCCACTCGGTAATCCTTGACTGTGATTTGTTGACGGATTGATTTAGTACACTATTTTTTGACTCTCGCCAGTAGTGTTTCTATCATTTTATAAATAAGCCTGAGTTAAGTGCTTAGCAACCACGTATTTTCTAGGTGCTTGTAGATTACATTCTCTGCGCCTTATCAAAACCTCTTCCTTTAGTTAGCCGGGCCTGGGACATTAGAAGTAGAATAGCCCATCGTGTCACTGCATCATTGATCTTCGTTCCGTTTACCGAATAAGGTGACCTCGTACTAGCATTCAAGCATATCATAATGTATAGTGATCATAGTAACTTACAACTAAACTCTTCAGAGTAAGTAGTTCAAAGCATCTGACAAAAAAACCAAACGAAATAAGAATGAATCCCTGCTCAAATGTTTGCGTTTGCTCTCTTCAAGTTAATAAAGGGAACTGTGTGTGAACACAGAGATTAGAACAGGATTGTTGCCCACTTAAATTATTCCGCTTATAGTATACAATACTGTTATAATCGCCACAGACCAATATGTATAGACTGAATAGAATATGAAAGTGTAGTTACCTTTTTTGAAATATAATTGAATTGCCAATAAATCAAATAAAATAAAGTAATGATTCGATTAAGAAATAAGTCACAATGTGATACATTTCATATATTTCGTTGTTAATAGTAACCAGTGTAAACATTATCAGTTTATTTACAATGCAAACTGATAAATTTCAATGCAACAGTACGTAAATCAGTGAGTGAATGTTTTTTATTGAAACAAATTCATTTACAGATATTTGATTGAATTGTACAACACTGACAAATATTTGTGTAAACTGGTGATAGCTTAAACAAAGAAAGCCAGTGAATACAAATAATAGTACGTCATTTAAAAGAAATATTTCCTGTATATATCAAGGTAAAATAAACAACTAATAGCTACTTCTGGAAGAGCTGTCTAACTCTAGATATTTGAGGATAAAAGCTATGCTGACCATCCTACTCTCACTCACTCATACCCCATAACACTTCACACACTGTCACCAAACACCACCGATTACAATCTCAATGCACGCTGCACACGTCATTCGAACAAAATAACCATGCATACAACGGATACACTGTCAGGTGGACAGTCGGACTCACAGTTGACCACTTCCCGCTACTCACAGTCCATCTATGCACACATCACAGTCGGTGTGGCACTCGTTCTGCAGACTCAACACCACAGACGAAATGACCACTGAGGCATACAATCAACTGCATGCAGAAAGCGTGCACTCAAACACCTACTTGTCTCAACCCATACCAACACCATTCTTCCGTCCCTACACCTGTTCAAATCTATCGATTCCGTTTGTTTCACTGACCCAGTTCAGTACTGCTACGAATCATCCAACATCGACAATCCATTCACACCAGCGCACAGTCGCATACATTCGACATCTTATATCATATCAAATCACAGTCAATTAAAATTTACAGAACTACTGAATATCAGAGGGTAATGAACACGTTTGATATTTCATAGGTTTGAGAAATACACTACTTAATAAATCGACAATAGTTGGAAATGTTGACCAGTGAGTTCCAAATTAGTTATCTAAGAAAGGTATAGTTAACACTGGGTGAAGAGTATTCGGTGTGGATTAATATGGTATTTGAATTTACAAAATAAACGGTTGTTCAGCACATTCTACTTTGATGTTGGATAGTTGAAAGTAATCTGCCGCAGACTATAATTAATCTAACTTTTGAATTAATTGACATAATCATCTGTAAGGTGTAGCTAGCAATCACTAATGAACAGATGCTCTTTAGTTGATTCAAACCAAAGCGACACAATCCCCGTATACAACAATGATTCTTCAATTCATATTAACAAATGGTTGTAACCTGATTTTAAACTATGCAAATTACTACAATATACTTACTTCTATCTGTGTCCCCTTCTATTATTTTTAATTAACTTCGGCACAGGTTTATCCTCGTAAAATCGATACAACATTTTACTGACTAGTAATATTATACTTTTAATGTTAAAATGTTTGCATATTTTCACGTCATCTCCCCTAAGTTGAAAATCTAATTATCATGGGATTGTTATTACTTTAAAGTCAGTTTTAGTTTGATTAAGTAACTTAATATTAATTAAAAATGATATGATAAACCACTCAAGTAATTATCTTTTTTTTCGAAAAAAAATTCTATTCAGTGAATTATTTAAGTATAATGCATTCATATCTGAAAGGTTAGACGATCTTTGTTTGTTACTAAGCAACATCTGTACAATTTTAATAATTTACAACTTTTGATTAATTTAAACGACATTGAATATGTCATAGACAAAGAACTATAGGTTGATTGTGAGATTGGAATTTAGAACATTATTTCACTTGATTATTGATTTATGTTAGAATGCGTTGACTATTTACTGTCATTGGATAAGATGTACAGTTAACTTTATTCTAAGTTTCAAAGAACAATTTTAAAGAAAGTATAGTAGTTGGATGAGTCATTATTATGAGTGAAAGATGCTCTTTGAGCCTGATCTGTTTGGATACCAATTAATATCATGGTTTAAAATTGATGAAATCTGTTCAGTTTCGTACATAGACGAAAGTTAGCCATAATTTGTTAACACAACGGTCTAAATATGACAGTTTTCATCAAGGTATGAAGATTTTATTGATTCGATTTTGAAGGGTTGGCGATTGTGAGGGTTAAATTCTATTTAGGATTTATGTTGATGATGATGTCCAAGTCAATCAACGAAATATTCTCCATATGGCCAATCAACACGCTTGTCATCCTACAAATATGCTATGATAAATTCATACTACTTTAAATTTATGGAGTAGTGTAACTCTAATCTTCTATCTCACACGCAACAACAAATGCAATAGAAGACGACCAGTGTAGCAGCAGCCTCTGCAGCAGTAGGTCTCAACATACATAAAGGGAAAAATAAGATTCTACGATACAACACAACATGTGTCAACCAAATTACTCTTGATGGAGATTCTTTGGAGGACGTTGACATCTTTACATATCTTGGCAGCATCATCGACAATCAAGGTGGATCCGATGCAGATGTGAGGGCGCGGATTGGCAAAGCAAGGACTGCATTTCTACAATTGAAAAATATCTGAAACTCCAAACAAATATCAAACAATACCGAAATTAGGATTTTCAATACAAATGTGAAGACAGTTCTTCTGTATGGAGCGGAAACATGGAGAACTACCAAAGCCATCATCCAGAAGATACAAGTGTATATTAACAGTTGTCTACGCAAAATACTTCGGATTCGTTGGTCAGACACTATCAGCAACAACTTACTGTGGGAGAGAACAAACCAGATTCCAGTGGAGGAGGAAATGAGGAAGAAGCGGTGGAAGTGGATAGGACACACACTACGAAAAGCACCTAACTGCATCACGAGACAAGCCCTCACATGGAACCCTCAAGGCAAAAGGAAAAGAGGAAGGCCAAGGGACAAATTACGCCGAGAAATAGAGAAAGATATGAGAGTAATGAACAAACATTGGACGAAACTGGAAAGGGAAGCCTAGGACAGAGTTGGTTTAGGAAAACTGGTGGGCGGCCTTAGCTCCATTTTGGGTAACAGGCATAAGTAAGTAAGTAAGTAAGTAAGTAAGTAAGTAAGTAAGTAAGTAAGTAAGTAAGTAAGTAAGTAAGTAAGTAAGTAAGTAAGTAAGTAAGTAAGTAAGTAAGTAAGTAAGTAAGTAAGTAAGTAAGTAAGTATGTAAGTAAGTAAGTAAGTAAGTAAGTAAGTGCAACTCTAATACAGAATAGAATTTGTAAAACCATTCGATTCTCTAATTTCCTATTTTATCGACCTAGTTAAACTCAGAAGCGATGGATCAAGAAGGAGAAGATGAGAGTACATTAGACAGCCTATTGAATGACGTCCCAAATTATATGCAACCTGATCCTATGAAACCCGCAGTGAAACAAAATAAAAAACAAGCCAAAGATGATTCAGTAAATATAAAGAAAATTTCTTCTCGTTCTAATGATCAAAAAAATCATACAAATAATGTAAGTTTTGTAAGTTATTTGTGCGAAACTTATTCACTCTACACTTTTTACATCCATTTATTCTGAGCAGATTGCCTTGTTATGGTCATTCTGTCACAGAGTTTCGATAAATTCAGCAAACGCATTTGTCAATACCGATTGAGTGTTTCTCATCCAGAGCAAGAAAGTATACACGACTGCAATTAAAATTTATGCCCGTTAAGGAAGCTAACAGTTATCCTCACTCATTAGCTAAGTGATTAACATGATGTCATTTCAAGCAAACGGTACTGGGTTCGAGTCCGTAGGTCAACATTAAGTCTGATATGTGGTCAGATGCGATTTTAGGTTTTCTTTGCACTACTTCCATTCACTTAACACTTGTTATTCTTCTTAGTTTATCAGATGTTAATAAGTAGAGTATCTTCAGCTTGATGATTTTCCATCGAATAGATTTCATCATTCATCATCAATATCAGCATATCTGTTTCTATTCAAGAGAGATAATTTTTACCGTGAATTCATTTTGCAAACAAAGAACTTCTATAGTTGGAAATATTTTACTTTTTTTCACTAAGAATTGTTATCATTTGAAAAGTATTGTTAAGAATTAAGTAATATTGATTTCTTGTTTTTCACATGGTTTGAAATAGTTTCGAATTGTGTTCATATGACGCGGAGCTTTGATTGAACCCGTTGATTTCTGATTAAATAATTACATCACCTCTTAATAGAATTACATTTTCAATGTCATTTGAAAGTAAATTATCACATTATGGATCTGGTTGATTTCAGAAATGTGCTTCATTGAAACTATCTTTCGTTGTTTATTTATGTTGGGGACGTTAGATACCCAGAACTCGCTTGATTAATGCCTTAATTTGGATTTCATGTTTGCGAGCACGGGCTGATCAGTTGACCTTGAGATTTCATTCCCCACCAGGTATATATCCTCGGCTGTGATTGGCTGCTGTGAATTTTAGTTTGCTACTTCTGTGACTGTCCCAAGGACGTTTCTATGATGTATAAATAAACGAGATTTGTGTGCTTGATTGCATTGTGCTTGCTAGGTGTTTGTAGAATATACTTTCTACGCTATACCAAGACTTCTGTTTAGTTGTTTCGAGTCAACTGATCAAGGTAGCCTACCCGGACGCTGGTTCATTGTTTTGTTCTCGTTTATCGACTAAGGTGAACCCATAATAATTTCGAGCATATTTACTGACCAACCGAACAGTTTGGTTTTAATAAGTTAACATTGTCGAAAATATTTTTTACCATAATAATCCCGTTTTCTTTTTCTTTTCAAAAAAACTATTTAGGTGCCAAATCAACCACAGAATGGTCATGATTTAAATGAAAATGAAAATCATTTAACCGAAAAGCAATCCTCATTTGATAAACATTCTAAATATTGGCCACAATATCTTAGCTCAGATTATTTAGGTCCATTGGATAGAAATTTTGAACCAACCAATTGGGATTGGTTACGATTGAATGCATTGGGATGTGGTTGGGAAGATGCACTGCGAGATATACCAGTTAGTCGTAAAGAAGCATTAAGTTTACTTGGTAAATTATATCAATATTATATTTCTTTGAAATATATATAAACATATATATATATATATGTATATATATATATATATATATATATATATTAAAGAATTTAATAGACCACATTTAAAATATCAAACACATAACAAATATCTTGAATTGACCAAATAGATTAGATTGTAAATCAGAGAACGATGAGTAATGTAGGATTTACAATTGTGTACTTTCAAATTAACCGGCGATTGGGCGGAAAACGTTCGTGGTTTACACTGCGAATGAAATAAATTAGACACCGTTGGATGCCGGTTCAGTGGTCTAGAGGTTAAAAGTTCCTGACCGGAGGTCCCAAGTTCAGTTCCTGCTCGGTATGGAGGTGCACTGTTAAAGAGTTCCTTACTACAACGAAACGGCTGTCCAATGCTCGCTGACATCGTGATATCAATGGTAAAACAATTATCTTCATAAATTTTTAATGAAAGACATTGACTTTAAAATTTGTCTGATACCCCAGTCTCACATCCGATATAGATTGAACTTAATCTATTCCAACGAATTTCAGTTAAAAAACTCAACAATTTTTCTTGAAGTCGATTATCAATGAGTACACAGTTTTTTCTCAACGAACTGGTTTCGTCTGAGACAGCATTTTAAAGACTATAAAGTACTGGGCAGCTCTTTATTTTCTTGTAAAAGTTACTTTAAACGTAAACAGTCGTAACTACCGAGGATTGACCATGTTAATACAAAACAGCCAACGGTTGTTCATGATCTTTCAATGTCTTTTGAACAGATTTCAGTTGATGATGAAGAAAATTTTTAAATTTACCGAAGCGAGAAAAAACGCTAAACCGACATAAAATTAGTCAACATTCATGAATGAACAGCTTAGCAGAAAGAAATATACACTCCGTCTTTTTAAGTATCGATAACCTGTTTTGGTTAAGTTGTAATTGAATAAAAAAATGTATCACTTATTTATCAAGTAATCTAGTTTACGAAATGTAACATCGTCGAGATTTCACAATAGGATTTTTTTATCTAATCTGATAATGAGGTTATTTTTGTTTAACTGAGTGGCGTTGTCTTGGGACGCAAATCAGTTACTTATTTACTTACTTATGCCTGTCTTTCCCGGTGGAGCATTGTCTGACATACTCTGTCCCAGACCTTTTCTAGTTTCTTCCACTTGGTATTCATTCTTCCCATGTCTGTCTCCGATTACCGGCGTAATGTGCAGTTTGGTCTTGGGGATTCCAAGTGAGGGCTTGTGTTGTGACGCAGTTCAGTGATTCCGGTAATGTGTGTCCTATCCACCTTCAACGCTTCCTCTTGATTTATTCCTCTGTTGAAATCTGGTTTGTTCTTTCCCACAGTAGGTTGTTGCTGATGGTGTCTGCCAGCGGATCTGAAGTTTCTTGCATAAATTACTGTTACTAAGCACCTGTATCTTTTTGATCATGACTATTGTAGTTTTCCGACTTTTCTCTCTTTACAACAGAACGATTTTTGAGTTCGTACTGAAAATTTTGACTTCGGTGTTGGTTGATAGTTGTTTTGAGTTCCAGGTGTTGTTCATTTATCGAAACACTACCCTTGTTTTGCTAATAAACGTGTTTACAACGGCATCAGATCCACCTTGCTCACTAGTGATGCTTTCCAGGTATATAACGGTTTTCACATCTTCCAATGCTCTGCGGTCAAATGTTATTTGGTTGGTACATGTTGTGGTGTAGCGGAGGAGAACGCTAATAAGTATTGCATGCTGAAGTTACTAATTAGAATCCTCATTATAAGTTTGATATCAATCTTGCTTTTACTGTTTTGTCAGTAGCCTAGTGTCATAGACTTGATCACTTATGACATGTACAATGAATACGAGATATACTTCAAATCACTTCGTTTTGGCATCGTTATCATTTGAACGCTTAACCTTAAAGAATAAGAATGCTATTCACCCACTTCATCCACTCGAAAATTCAGTTTTTTTTCTTTGAATGTACACAATACGAAACGTATCATGCTGAGGACAAACCAAATCAACTGTGAATTAAACAATATTAGTTTCGTGTGGAGAAAACACATCGAGGTCAATGCTAAGCATCAATTATTCTTTTGATAGATTAATTCGATTTTAAATAAACTTATTTGTTAATTGGATACATTTTTTGTTTGCTTTGACCTAATTTAGTAGATTGTCACAGCAGGTTAAAACTAAAGACAGGAAAAAATAGTGGTAAAGTGATAGTTTACGAAAGCAAACATCAATATTGTTATTATTAGTAATAGTAATAAGTGCAAAGTAGTTATACTTCACCTAAAATGAACTCATGTTGATCACACTATGACCTAAGATTATTTGTTAAATAATTACTATTTTGGGGGTAGTATACATGTATGTATATTTATGTACAGAAGAGCAGGGAGAACAATGAGATTTGTAACATTTTGCATTGTCTCACCTGTTAATGTTTAGATCGGTGATTGATCAGTCTCTATTATCTGAATTCAAACTGAACTAATACAAAAAATCAACTGGATCAAATTCTTTTCTAAAAACCAATAAAGAATCTTACGATTTTAGCCCGTCATATCAAAACCTACTAAACAGGTTAATTATTCTGTGTACGTGACTGTGATGTCTATGATGTGTCACGTCTGCCTTGTTGCCTACCTAGATGTGCGACATTGGTTGAATCAAGAGTAGGCTAGATGAAAAGTTAGGAGTGACCGAACCAAGTGGTGGAACCAGTTCATGAAAAATCTTCAACTTTCATTTTGAGGAGTGTTGATGATTACGGATCACTTTAGTCGGAGATTATAGTGACCAGTAATTTGAGAAGTTAGCAGATGTAAGTCAGAATCAATCATAGTAACACAAATGAGTTCTTCCTTTACTTTCTTTCAAGTCTTCATTTCAGTTATTGCATTCCGTTTTCTTGAACCATATTGTCATTGTTTGGTCTTTCTTGTCATCATTAGTGCCGCGCTTACTCCAATTATTGGGCTTTTCATCTTGTTATTCTAATTTTGCTGTGCTGTTTTTGAATGCGAACTTGAGCCAACACATATTTCTCCTAGTCCCTACACTTATTATAACTGACTGATAGTTGTTGTTAAAACTAAAATTTGTAGGTGAACCATTAACATACCTTCCGGTTGACTTAAACGTTTTTAGTTAACATCAGTATTCTCTTTAGAAGAGCCGAGGACAAAGTTGGTTAAAAAACCCTGGCTTCAGTCTATACTCTATCGAGTAACAAGAATTCGGGGGTAGGTGAGTATTAATATTCTCTGTTGTACAAACTTCATGAATGAGAAGAGAAAATCAAAGCTATTTCCAAAGCTGTTTACAAAAGTCACAAAGACTTTTTTAAAAATTATTTTAATTCATCCATTTTTTGTTGTTGAATAATTTAGTAATTTTGAAGAAGAAATTACTTCGTGCCGCTAGTGAATTAACATTTTACAAAGAACGTGTAACTATTTTACAAGATCAAATCATACATCAGAAAAGGAATGAAGAGAAATTGATTCGAGTAATGTATATTTTTATTCATGAAATGTTTTTTGGGAATGTTATTATAAACGATTAAGTATGCTATGAAATAATTCGCCCCTTCAATTTCTGTATATCATACTTAGACAAACCGCAGTGGCTAAGAGGTTAAATGTTCATGTACGAAACGGAAAGTCCTGGATTCGACCCAGTAATCCGGTTCAAGTACGGACAAAGTGGACGTCCGATGTTTCTTTGTATAGGTTACTGAATTTAAAAATCTAGCCTGACTTGTAATCTAGAAAGCACTGATTTTACAGCCAAGATCGCCTCCTTTAACTGGAGACAGTAAACCGAGTACTAATTTGTGTTATTCAATGCAATTACATAACTTAATGATTAAAGTCATACTACTAACTTACCTATTTAAAAAATCTTTAGTTAAGGGGCTGCAATTTTATGTAGGTAACACTTATTCTCTAAATAGACCGAAATATATCCAAACATAGTGAATACATTATATGTATTAAACATTCGAATAGCCTTAGGTAATCTCAGATGTACATAGGTGATCAAAATTTCAATAGACCATCGAATATATTTTTTTTCAAAAACTCATCATCAACAAATAAATAGAACACTGAGACAAACAGATTTATCAACCAGCTGACAAAAATCACTATTATTTGTACAATCTACTAAAAAAAGGTTTAAATAAATAGTATCAGTCCACGCAAAATGAAGATTTAGTTTGATTTTTAGATATTCACACATAAAATACACATAAAAAAAATAAATCAAAATCTGCATTACAAAAGAATCAAAAACAAATTAGGTCTCTTATACTGATTTTTACGATTAATAACAGTTAAAAAAAATAGTCATTTATTTATTTACTTTAATCTTATGTAACATTTTGAATTGGGCTATTTAAAAAACAAAATGTTTGGTACAATCGATTTGATTTCAACAAACTCCTCAAAAATCTTCACTTAATTCAAGTTGTGTTCAAATACTGTGACTAAAGTATATGGTTATTGGTCTTTAATCTTAGTTGGATTATTCGATCAATTAACGTTGATTAGTATTTCGAAATTCAACAGTAAATTAATCAATCACCTGATTATTAGCTTAAAGCAAATGGATTTCGTTACACTATTTCGTTAGACTACTATATCAGTACAGTGCATGTTCATGAGCGAATAAGTTTAAGCATCTTTTAATGCCGTTGATGTAACTAATCTTTAAAGACCCATGACTTGACTACATTTTCGAGCTATGAAATAAATCTTCCCTTCAACTTCCGTATATCCTACGTAAGCGAACCCCGTTTGTGCAACAGTGTTAACAAGAAGCCAAATACGAATTCAGTTGGATTAGTTTTGTTTGATGTCATTGTTCACGCAGATTGGTATGAGAATACGGAGTATAAAAGCAAAGTGGAGTGAATTGGGAAAGGCAACCGAGCCAGTTCAATGCGATAATGCGTGGTTAAGTATTTGTAGTGAGATAAAAATAGCCTAGACATGTTAAAGGCGAAGTAAGCAGCTTGTATACATACGTGACTAAAAATAAACAAAGAATATAAGCAAATAATTGTCAAGCTCGAAAGATGTGTAATAACTCTGTGAAAAATAGATTAATTAATTTTTTCCAAGGCTCAAGCGAGCCATGTGGGCTTGACATACTACTAGTACACACATTACAAAGTCTTCTCCTACGGTATTTGATGATTAACAGAGATGTTTTGTTCTTTATATAACGTGGTTTATTTGTACAATTGTCATTATCAAACTTGACAATATAATCATAGTAGAAATGGTCTTTTTAAAAAATTATTTCACAAGTGTTTTACCAGACTTTTTTAATTGTCTAGTTTTGGTTGGTTAATTAAGTCGATTATACTCTCTGTTTTTGATTCCTGTTGACTATCTTTGTTTATTGACCTCTCCATATATTGAAGTCTATGTCGAAGTGTCATGAGGTCAAACGATAATAACAGTCATTATGAAAGGAACAGTTTAGTGAACTCAATAGAATCCACGTTAACGGCCGATCATAGATGAGATTTTCGTAAGAGATTTATACAACATTAGTGAAATGTCTAAAAATCTCAGTTCTACTTGAAGTAGACGCCGGTGACATTACCAGTTCATATGTGATTAGAGAATGACTTGCTTTTAAAGATATAACTATTTTCCATAGATCGATCTCATTTAGAATGCTATTGGAATCCAGTAATTATTAGCCAGTGATTTCACCCTAGTATGTAAACCTTCGTTAAGTTTTACTTACATACGGGTTTTCAATCATAATCCGACTAAGATCAAGTGCCTGACGAATTTTTGTCTTCAAAATCAAATGAATCTCTATTAAATTCCATGAATTTAAATATCTGTTCGTGTTAATTGAAAATACACATTACAGTGAATATTGCATGTGTGAATCTTCATAAAATTCAAAAACAGATTTTATCAAAAACCTTATTAATATAGTGCTGAGTTTTAATTTGTTAAATATACAAAAAATAATTGTAATCTACTCTTAGTTATATGCATTTCGTATACATATCAGTAAATCAATGTTATCTTGCATAAATTGGTCAGGTAATATGAAAATCATAAACAAGGCCTAGATTGCTTGCCTCGTCATCTTTGTATGTGATTCAATGAGAACTTACAGTATATATATGTATATGCATTACGGCGTTGTGAAGATTGTTAATTTACACATTTTTGAAACCATGAATTGATCAATGTTAGACCACCATTAGAAACATGGAAGCACTGGAGGGCCGTTTCGTCCTGGTATGGGACTCTTCGGCAGTGCGCATCCAAGACTCCTGCACTCCGCAGGATTTGAACCCAGGACCTTCGATATTGTAGGCGAACGCCTAACCATTCGACTACTGAGCCGGTATCTAACGGTGTTAATGTCTAACTTGATCAATTCATGGAGTTGAGCAACCTCATACACAGTCTTCGGTAGTTACTATCTACACCCGACAGGGTTGAACTTCACTGGTCACGTCTTCCCACTAGAACTCGGAGAAGACTCCTCACGAAGCTAGTCACTAGTGAGCACATGTAATTTGCATTACGGGGTTGTGAAGATTGTTAAGTTACAAATTTTTGAAACCATGAATCGATCAATGTTAGACCACCATTAGAAACCTGGAAGCACTGGACGGCCGTTTCGTCCTGGTATATATATATATATATATATAAATATATATATATATATATATTTATATATATATAACATAGGGTACTTGATATCGAGGTACTCAGAGCAGGAGGAGATAATGTGATAACAACATAAGTAGACAAGTATATCATTGATTACTATTCATTAGTGTATTCAAATACTACTACTGGAAGTTCATTTATTAGACGAATGTAGATATACAACATCCAGTGTGTATGGATACTTCCAACAGCATTGATACTAGGGAAAGGAGATTGATTCATAACAGAATATGCTGCATATATATTCCATGAATACTTAAACTAGAGAATACATTTTCACGTGTTTGATAGGAATGTTGAAGAAAATTGAAAAGTATGATTTTCTCAATTGAAACTTTCAACAAATCTATATCAATATAGAATGTCAACATTCTGACCAAGTTTAGAGTATAAACTGTCACTATATGACATGACACTTACGATTATCTATTCTCAAATTTGAATATATATTATTGGTTTTCTAAGTGAATAACAAACACCTAAAGCTTGACATATGCCATGTTGACATTGTTTATTTTATGTGCATCATTTGTGTTTAGCTTGAAGCTGAATTCAGATCTCAATCATTGGATTTAGATAAACTTAGTAAAAAAGCTTCAAGAATTCCATTATTGGAGAGAACAGTTAAACAACAAGAAGAACTTATTTGTCGATTGGAAACACTTCTTGAACGTCAAAGAAGTAAGTCAGCATGATGTTCTCTTTTAACTATGTTAGTTACATAACTGGTGAGATTATAATATCTGGATGGACAAGTTGGGATCGAGTAAACGATTTCAAAGTTACAGTACTCAGTTCAGTAACGGATTTTAATGAGGGCGTCATAGTAAAGCGGCTAGAACAGTCGGGATTATTGAGAAGGTTCACTGTTTGTAATGATGAAGTCCAGATGATTGTCGAGCATTGTACAGACTACCACGATGATGTTGTATTTCTATGTAAATTATGCTGCAAAAATAAATTTGCAAGAACGGGGACTTTTTCACTCAATCACGATTGAAACTAAGACAAATTATGCTTATTGTTGCGAACTGAGTAATAAGAGCACTAGTAACATTGACTAAAGCCTTTGCAAATGTTACTGAAGCTTCTTTAGTTCTACTATTGCACGAAAAAGTTGATAAGGTTGGACCACTCCTTCAAAAGAGTTGGAAGTATTGTAGAAATCGGTAAGACATTTGTTAGAAAATGAAATTCCAACAGAAGTGCGAGAAAAGAGAGGGTAAGTTGCCTTTCTTTCAGTAAACTTAGCAAGTCTTTGGTATTTATGACAAGTAAGCGTCAAAAGGACTTTTCCGGAAATCCGAGACCGACAGTTTATCCACTTTAAATTTCTGATTTTTGATAACAAACTTGCATAACATCAACTGCTTCCTGATTGGTTACCATTTCTCAAGGTCACCCTGAGTTCGTTCAATGGACGTTCATAGTTTATAGTCTCGCCACATAATCAATATTCACCGGTGACTGAGCGATAAAAAAAGTGTTTTTAAGTTGTTTTTATGGAATTCCAGGTTTGACTTGATAATTTAGTAATGAAAATAGTTTGTGTGTAGTATCCCAGTAAGAAGAAAAGCTAAAACTTTTCTGACTTTTCGTTACCTAGTACGATGAATCAATAAACGAACTGAATTATGTAGTTCATGATTAAGATAACTCAGTAGTTTATAGATGAACATGTCAAATCTGGCCTTGAAATTATTTCTTGGTTTGAACAATAACTGAAATATGATCATAATTTTTAGAAGGAACAACGTCAAAGAAATTTATTTCCGGTTACGAAGTTGGATGAAAATGCGATTCAAATGTCAGGTTTTTTCGCTTTTAAATAATAAAACTTTCAGAAATTTCTATATTTTATCGATCATTGAAACAATAGAACATTTTTCTACTTGGACATTCAATTCATCATTATGAATTATTCTTCTTTCTTACTTTTTTCAATTTATAGAACAAACAGTTAATGCAAATCTTTCAAATTATTCAGTTAATCCATTAATTCCCCTAGATAATGGATTATTAGATCAATCACATGACAACAATACATCAACATTAAATCATCAAAATGTCACTACAGATAATAATGCATTAACAACAGCGGCATTAAGAAATTTATCCAATGAAAATGAACATTTACGTCATACAGTCACAGAATTAAATCGTACTGTACGTAATTTAGCTAAACAACAACAAGATAATAATGAATATCATCAAAATATTGAACAAAAATATCATGAAGAAATTGAAGCATTGAAAGAACAACAAACACGTTTAGAAGAACAAACATTAATGAAAAATAAACGACTTGATCAAATTGTAAGTTTGGGGGAAAATTAAAGATAGAAAAAAAGATTATTTATATACCGGCTCGTTGGTCTAACAGTTAGGGCGTTCGCGCACAATACCGAAGGTCCTGGGTTCGAATCCTGCGGGGTGCAGGAGTCGTGGATGCGCACTGCTGAAGAGTCCCATACAAGGACGAAACGGCCGTCTTGCAGTGCTTCCAGGTTTCTAATGGTGGTCTGACATTGATCGATTCATGGTTTCAAAAATGTGTCATTTGTATTATTGTAGTAAAGTTAATAGATGATACAAAGATATGTGAATTGAATCATCTGCGTTAAAATTTTTTCAAGGTTATTTTACTCTTTACTCTCCTGAAATAAACGATACTAACAAAAAGTGTTCATTTGACGCCAAAGGAGGATTGACCAACTTTTTGTTCTATATCATAGAATGATTTATTAATATATATTCACTGAAAAACCCATCTCTGACTAAACAAATAATTTTTGATATGGTCACAAATATTATTGAATCACTCATACCACTCCAAACACTTGATGGCAGCTAACGTGTATAAAGTCAAGTTAGCAAACTAGTATCACCGATAAATGTACACGTGGCATATGTCTCAGACTAAGGTTAGTTAAGTTATTATTAGAAACTAGGAAGAATTGGACAAGTGTTTGTTTTATTGACGATCTTCTTAAGATTTATACACATAATCGTACACAAAGACTACATATTTTCATTTCAATAAATGGTTAACCAATTGAATACATTTTCAGCTTGAAGCGATTCGTGATGTAAAGCGATGATAATCCAGTGCTTCACTTAGAATATGTTTGAACTTTTTTGATCAAGGTATATCGTGAGAACTTCAGAAATCTATCTTCACTTAACTAACTGACAATCATAATTTGAATATATGGGTATTGTAAACATTTTTAGTGGTTCTTGGACTAAAGTCAATTTAATGAAGATTGTCATATATCAAAATAGATATATCATACGAACATTTGGTTTTAACTGGTTTGTATACAGTCCGAAAGTACCTTATCTGCTAGGGTGATATGATGAACAGTGAATGTAAGAGAGAATGAAAGTTTGAAAAACAAGACAAAAAAAATGAGCCGACAACTCAGTATGCACGATACATTTATTTTCATTTCAAATTCTATCGTTTTTCTACAAAATACTTTAGGAAAATGAAAAATTTCGATCAGCACTTGCAGATAATGAACGATTAGAGTTGTACAAATTATTGGACAATGCTGAATCAAGAATTAAAACTCTAGAAGCAGAGGTAAGATTATTATTTGTCATGACAAATACTATTGAAATAAAATTTGAGTAGTAAAAAATATCGAATAGAATAAATGTTGCATCATTTGGAAAATTCGCAAACAATTATCAAGATACATAATAATTTTGGGGAGTGATGTGAAATAATAATTTGTGCAATATTTAAATAGGACAACTCTTTGCTTTAAAAAAAATTTATTTTAAATTTTAAGCTTGAAAACCTAAGAATATATAAATATATTTCTAAAAATTTAAACTATTAGAAGTTCCCCAAATTGCAAATTAAATCCACACGTATAAATGAACAATATTGTTTTCAATTAGATCTTCATCAAGTTTTATTTTAATTTACATAAATATTTATAGACAAATCTAAAATTATTAAACTAATCAAGGAATTTTATGAGTTAGATTGATAAAATTCATAGTGTGATGATAAGTTTATTAATTGTGAAAACATTGTATTCAAGTCCGGAAGTGACCATCAACTCTAGGATGTAAGTAAATCTAACTGACGAGTTTAGATTAGGACGTAATACACGTCCTGGATTCAGTTGCAAGCCAGCATTTATCTCTGTTTATAATTCCTGCTACTTGATGACAGCATCTTGACAATCTACAAAGGATGCATATATGCTAAAAAGAGACTGATCAATCTGAGACATAAAGTGGGAAGATTCAGTCAACCAAAATAAATGAATTCGCTAAAAATGACTAAAATCATTTAATAAGAAGTACTCGAATATATTTGAAAAAAATTTGTTCAGAAAAATTCACAAGTAAAGTAAGCGGTAAATAAGAATCATAAGTAAGATTATTAACTAAGCTCTTAATCTAACACAGAAAGAGGTTAGGATGTAAAAGAATTCTCATAATTACAAAGGTTTGCTTTGTTAGCTTGAATACTTATAGCCTTTGCTATATGCAAGAGATCAGATCGAATACCATATAGGTAGGGTAGTAGGTATACGATGAATTACTCCAAGTGATCGATTTCTATCGATGATCTACCTAATGTGATGGAAAAGAGTTACTTATTGTTTTGTTCATGGCCTTTCTAAATGCAAACTAACAAACATATTTGAACTCATCAGTGATGCACTGGACAGCCGTTTCGTCCTGGTATGGGACTAATCAGAAGTGCGTATCCACAACTCCTGGACCGCAGGGTTCGAACCCGGGACCTTCGGTACTGTGCGCGAACGCCTAACCTTTGGACCACTGGGCCGGCCTCCAACGGTGTTAATGTCTAACTCTAATTGATCTAGGGATTATGCGCGACCTCACCCATTTGTCTTTGGTAGTTACTGCCTACACCCGACAGGGTGAAGCGTCACATACCAGGACGAAACGGTGGTGGCCTAACAATGATTGATTGATGATTTCAAATGTGTAAAAACACTAATCTCCATAACTCCAATTGAAAATATAATAAACATATGTTGAATGGGCCTGGATAACGGTCGATTAAAATGAAGAATCATAAAGATATATTTGGTTTGTTATTTTTCACCTGTAAATAATTCACACTTGATAATTTATTGAGATAATAGAAATTATTACAAATTATTGTAATATTGAAGAGATAAAACAGGCTGTTAGGAGGAATAGTTTTTTTTGAATACGTGATTATTTGGTTTGATTTTTGAAAATGTTTCACGTGATTCTAAAAAAAAACAATCAGTTGTATTTTTTTGTTTGATAAAATTCTTCTCGTTTTTCTGTAATATGAATAAATTATTCAGTTAACAGGATGAAATATTTTGTGTTTCAATTATCAATAAATAAAAAAAGTAATACATTCCCTAATGTTGGGGACGTTAGATCCACAGAACGCGTTTGATAAATGCCCTAATTTGAATTGCATGTTTGCAAGCTTGGGCTCATCAGTTGACCTTGAGATTTCATTCCCTATTAGGAATATCTTTGACTGTGATTGGCTGCTGTGTATTTTAGTGTGCTATTTTCGTGACTGTTCCAAGGACGTTTCTATGATGTATAAATAAACGAGAGTTGTGTGCTTGAGTGCATTGTGCTTGCAGATCAGAGTAGCCTAACTGGACGCTGGTTGATTGTCTCGTTCTAGTTTATCAACTAAGGTGAACCCATAATAATTTCAAGCAAACCTAGTGACAAACCTAACAACTAACTGTTCTTGAAAATTTTATTTCTAGCTTGAACGTCAAGATTTTAGAGGATCAAGAAATCCAAATGACATGGGAGCTTTACGTAAATCAAATTCATCAAAAGATCTTTCTTGGAAATATTCTGGTCCAGTAAGTTAAATTATAATCTTAATGTATTTTCGAAATAATATCGATGTACTGTTATTGTGGTGGTTAATTCTTTAAATGAAATAACATTTTACAGCATACATCATCTTATTATTATTATTATATTAGTTGTGACAACTCATTGACCACTTGGTCAGTTATTTCAACTTATTACTGTTTTTATTCCACTCTACTTTTCTTGTATTAAAATTAGTCTAAAGTACCACTTGGAACAAGTGATATCTATGCACGAAAACCTCTAGAGAAGTCGATTCCAGAATATGAACCGTACTAGGGGCATTATTGATTTAAAGAAAATCATTTTCAATTTTTCAAATTCACTTTTTCCATTGGTACGTTCAGTTTACTTTTAGTTCGTTAGTAGTAGTTTTACTCATTTACAATTTGATTTTTAATTCTTTCAGTTGGATATTGCAAAACACAAATAGATAAGAATTTATTGCAATTCAGTATGAACTACTTAGTGAAAAAATAACTAGTAGTATCATAACATTTTGGTGAAAAAATACGAAAATTTTGAAGTTCAAATAAAGCTAGAACAATGATTGAGACAGAACAATATGATTTCATTACATTTCATAGTTTCTAATCAGCTGCTTACAACCACACTCGAAATGCAAAATGTTGCTTCAGGAGATTGTGTTTCATCGACACCTGAACTAGTAATAGGGAGTGAAGTAGTTGGGCGTGTCGACCGCTTCACTTATCTTGGGAGTCTGATCAGCGCTGATGGCCTGGTGACTGACGAAATCTCAGCTCGGATACAGAAGGCTCGATTGGCTTTTGCTGGTTTACTTCATTTATGGCGTAGGCGGGCTATCCGTTTGTTAACCGAAGGTCGAATGTATTTTGCAGCATTTCGCTCCGTTTTCCTATATGGTTGCGAATCATGGCTGGTAAGAGTGGAAGATAATCGTAGGTTACTAGATGGCTTAGAACCATTGCTTACATATCCTGGGAAAACCGAGTGAGGAATGCTGTCGTTAGGAAACGAGTACCGGGTAAGGATGGCAGATCAATAAATGAAGTACTGAATCTTCATCATTTGAGGTGGTTGGGACATGTTTTACGTATGCCTAACCACCGACTGTCTCGACGAGCTGTGTTTTGTGGTGTAGGAGTAGGTTAGAAAAAAGTTCGGGGCGGACAAACCAAAACATGGCACAAATCCATGAAGTCACTGACAAATGGACTGAGTTATGTTGGTAAATGTAGGCTACCTGGTTAGGGTCCGCAAGACGAAAGTCACCGGTGGTTAGAAACCTTCCAATGACATGGCTCAAAATCGTTTGCAGTGGCTTATGTGCATTCATTCATTGTGTTCTCTCAAATCCTAATGTTCGTCAGCAACTCTACCTTTGTCTTCCTAACCTTATCTCACTGAATAATACTTCTTGAATAATATCTTGGAACCCTAATCTTCTCATTTACCAGTAGTAATTCTACTATCTCTACCACTGTTGGATTTGAATTGACAATTGCATCTCTGTGCTAATGTGGTATAGCAACCTGGACTGATGTACTTACGTACGAAGTTCTCCGTTGAAGCTGATATGTAATAAAATGTATCGATGAGATATGATATAAAATGAAGCAACTGGTAATAATGACAGTTGGAATTTGAGTAGCCAAGTTTATTATTATTATGTACGCTAAAATCATCTTATTATGCATTTTGATTTTTGACATCTAAATCTTTTCAAATTGTTGTGAATTTTCAGTTAGTAATTCTAGATAATTGCCATTTCATTGTTCCAAAGTTTCTGTTTTTATTTTTAAGTGATTTAAAACTTGTGTACACCTTCTATTATTATCAAAAGATCCATTTAATCTGATTCCAAACTTCATTCAATTAACGCCTCAGCCCTTTCCTCTCTCCTCAAATGACTTGACTCCTGTTCATAAATATATATATATATATAAATATATATATATATACTTATTCCAACTACTACAAACTTGTATCTTTTCATTTCCTCAGCAACTTGAATTGCTTTTCTCGTCTCTCATATTGCCTGACTGTGTCCATGTATCTATATTTATTGTTACTCTGTGGTTATTACAAAAGGCATTGGCCTCGTCACTTTCAAAGAATCTTGACTTTCATCATGAGGCATAAATGAAGACCTTCGAACTGACAAAGCAGAGTTTAAATGGTTCAAATTTTTCGTTTTTCGGCTAGTTTGTATAGAGTCACTAATCCCACACCCAACTGGCAGTAACCTCAGAAGTACCATAGGCTGAGTTAAATATATATATATATATATATATATATATATATATATATATATGTAATAGTTGCTAACAATCTTCGTTGTTCTAATTTCTTCTGGCATCAATCCTAATTACTTCACCGAAATGTCGTATCTAATTGTCACAATTTTTCATATTTGATTTTAAACATCTGGTGAAAAAAAGCACAACATTTAATATAATCAAATTATTCTGAATTTTAAAAATCGAACTCTGCGGATAAATTTATTGAAATTAATACCATAATGATTTTTAGCATTTATTTGTTTAAAAAGGAAATTTGAAAGGTTGATAGAAACAATTTGTTTGTTGAATATTTATAATTGATGAATGAACGAGTTAGATTTCAGATTTTTATGTGGAATTCCTTTGTTTATACTAACTAAATAACATTTTGTCATTGTTCCTAGTAATTTTCAGCCATAACGCGAAATTTTATTCAAAAATTATATTTTATCGTAACAATGCCTAGCAGCATCTCCTACTTATCAAGTAATAGTTAATTGAAGTTATGAATTGATCACTGAATTCAAGTTTGAAAAAAAGGAATGTGTCATCCCTGATTGGATAATCACTCCTAATTACTGTATTGAATGTTTACAGAAGTTTCTGGTAGACTAAAGTTATTACTGAAATCATGAATTATTCATTGTTAGACTAGCATTAGAAACATAGGAGCAATGGAAAACCGTTTCATCCTAGTATAGGACTCAACAGCAGCGCGCATCCATGACAATCGCTACTCATTTGAAATCATCAATCAATCATTTTTAGACCACATTTAGAAACCTGGAAGCACTGGACGGCCGTTTCGTCCTGACATGGGACTCATTAGAAGTGCGTATCCACGATTCCTACACTTCACAGGGTTCGAACCCGGGACCTTCGGTATTGTGCGAAAACGCCTTACCTTTGGATCACTGGGCCGGCCTCCGTCGGTGTTAATGTCTAACTCTAATTGATTTAGGGATTTTGTGTGACCTCACCCATTTGTCTTTGGTAGTTACTGCACACACCCGACAGGGTTGAACTCGATTGGTCAAGTATTCTCACTAGAACTCCGAGAATTTCCTCGCGAAGCTAGTCACTAGTTAGCACATTTTACATTTTCAATAAGAGTTAGGCGTTCGCGCACAAAACCGAAGGTCCCGGGTACTAATCATGCAAGGAGCAGGAGTCGTGGATACGCACTGCTGATGAGTCCCATACCAGGACGAAACAGCCGTCCAGTGCTTCCACGTTTCTAATGGTGTTCTAACAATGACTGACTGATGATTCCAAATATTATTTTTTTAAAATATTTACTAGCAATTAATACAAACATTCATTCATATTTAAATGGATGGTTTAATCAAACAAAAACAATTTGGCGCTAAAATATTATTCACAAAAATAATTTAACAGTTGATATGATGTTCATTATTATTACTCTAAACAAAATTCAAACAAGTTGGTTGAATAAAATGTGGAAGTTTTATTTTTGGAAAAAAAAGTTTCACTTGTTGAGGTTATTTCAAAAATATAATAATTTTTAGAAATAACAAAATTTTTTAACAAAAACAGAAAAACAAAAAAAACTTAGGATAGGCAACATTCACAATCGAAATGCAGTAAAAGTGCAAATAGCTACTTTTTTTGCTCATGCAAATGATCATCGTCATATGCTGATGGTCACCATGGTAACTAGATCGAGAATAATACTCAGCTTAAATTATCTATCATGATGATGTTTATTATTGACGAAACTAACAGAGACAATAAAAATAATTTAATCTGCATCATCAAAAAGAATTTTTAAATAAAAAAACATTAAAATACTTTTAAATAAGTTTATTATGCAAAACAGTAACTCCAAAACGGTAATATGAAATGTTTTCAATGAGATCGTCATCAAGCTTTATAAACTGTAATGTACGTGAATATTTCTAAAGGGAATGTCAAAGCAATCATGGCAACTTGAGTCAATAATCACAATGAAATGAAATAGATTACGTTACTACACATAATAGGCAAAAGTACATATTGACAGTAGATATCTGATTGATAGCTGTTATAATGTAGATGAATTCGAGTGATCTATCTATCATATACCTTCATCATTTTCCAATAGAGTTCGTTTCTATCTCTTACATATAAAGCAGAACCCATAGCAATCTGAACATTCAACCTGAATTTCTGTGTTCAGAAGGAATTCATGATACCCCTATCCATTTCCTTAGCTGGTTATAACTTAACAAACCGTTTCAAAAAAAGTTTTTATGTTTTTATTGTTATCATTTCACATCCTGTATTTTCTGGTAATTTTCTATCTCTTTTCTTTGAAATTCTTCACTATCTAATTATTTGCACACTTTGCATTACGCAATGGTTTTGATGTTTTTCGATGCTGGTTCTAAGTCTGTTTATCCACCTTTGACTTACTATTGAACTATTGACAAAAAACTTTTGTTATCGTGTTTTATTTCTCTTACTATTCTCAGTACACCCCATTCTTCCTACTATCAACTTGTACTTTTGCCTATTATGTGTGTAGTATTGACCTAATCTATTTCATTTCATTGTGATCATTGATTCAAATTGTCTTGATTAGTTTAAGATTTTTAAATAAATATTCATGTTTATTAGAGTAAACGTTGGTGACGATCTAACTGAGAATAATATTTTTGTTCGGATTTTCACAATGGGAATCTTTAATAAATATGAGAAGGTGGGGAAAATTTTTTAGTTCAGATGGAATGATTACGGTAGAGTTTCGTTCTCTGAGTTGAATGTTCTGGTTGAGGAACTTTCATTGTTCTTCTAAAACACGATATTATTAGCACAAACGTCTGGTAGAAGTGAAGCATCCGAATTACTCCACATATAACTGGTAGCTTGTCCTGTGTGATCTCAGTCTTGATTGGGTGATACTGATCTTTAACCTAACACTGTCTGCATGTTTATTTCGATTGAATAACCCTTTGATCTGTTTCAAGTTTATGATTTTTCTGATAAGTTGATAATTTGGATTAATATCAATGTTTATTGATCGCCGATAGACCTGGGCGTCAATCTTTTAAAAATTTCTTCAGTATTCTTTGTATTCCCTTCCTCTATTCAGTATTTTAACATTTTTCTAATAGAATTTACACTGAAAGTTGTCTGTGTCTATTATTATTATTATTATTATTATTATATGATTAGATGAAAAATTCATTTGCATATAAATATCATAATGGCTTTCATGGAAATTTCATGAAATGCAAACACATTGTTCTATTAAATAACTAAGAAAATATATTGAGAGTACAAATTGATTTTAGGCACATTCTGTGACCGTCAGTAGAATAGGTGTGTTGTAAAATGTTCGAAATGTTGTAGAAAGTGTATGTGTCAGATTACTGTATACTGTAGTAGTTGATGTTAATCATATTAGTGAGTCAGTCATCCAGTGTACAGATCTACATAGAAATCGATCATTGCATGAATTGATAAGTAAAGTTGACGTGTGTCACGCTCATATGATTTTGAGATGATGGAGAAAATTTTTTAACTTTGGTGGATGATTAAGGTGGTGTTTCGTTCTCTGTGAGCTGGATGTTTTCGTTATGGAGCTTTCATTGTTTTTCTGAACAAAGTCGTTTCGATTCACTGTTTACAACAGTTCTATGTTATGATATCTAACTGATACAGGATATTGAATTTTTTCAAAATCATTATTCAAACTCTATTCTTCTACAAATTTTTCAAAGCTATAGCCATCATCACATTTACAGCTAGATTTGTATGTTTAAAACGAAACAGTGGGAAATCTTCCTTTACTATGTTAACTTTAACATCAGCTTGTTACGTCATTCTCTTGTTTTGATTACATCACTTTGCGCAACTTCATTAGACCTGTTTTTAACAAACTGACCTTGACTCAAATTGTTCTAAGTTATTATTAATTTTCAGTCATTTCATTGTACAATCAATAAAAATTGTCAGTATATCGGTTGTGGATATTGTTTAGTTTTATGAAAATTATGAACAGCTTATCAGTGGGAGACAATCACTGGCGACGTAGAAGCAGTGGACAGCCAAACCGTTCCGCTTGCAGGGACAGGGATATAATGCTGGCAATCAATTCATTATTTTATCTTGATAATCTCTTGTCATTAAGTTGAATGATCTAGAATCTTCTTTCGTGCATGATATTTATTTAGTACGCTTTATTTTTATTTCTTCAAATATATCAAAATCCATTTGAATTACTACTTCATGATGACGATAATAAGTATGCTGACTTTTATGATAATTTTGATTTTGAAATATTTTTATACATTTCGAGTGGTTGATGAGAATCTAACGAAACAAAATGCATTCATTTTATTCTGTCCAATAGTATGTTTGTCTTCTATTGAAAATAAATCATTGTCTTAAATGTAATCATTTTACAGACTTACTTACTTAAGCTTGTTACCCCAATGGAGCATAGGCCGCCCATCAGTTTTCTCCAACCAACTCTGTCCTGGGCTCCCCTCTCCAGTACTGTTCAATTCTTGACCTTGAGGGTTACATGTGAGGGCTTATCTTGTGACGCAGTTAGGTGCTTTTCGCAAGGTGTGTCCTATCCACTTGCACCACTTCTTCCTGATTTCCTGCTCCACAGAAATCTGATTTTGTTCTCTCCCACAGTAAGTTGTTGTTGATAGTGTCTGACAAACGAATCCGAAGTATTTTGGGAAGACAACTGTTCATAAATACTTGTAACCTGTGGATGATGGCTTTGGTAGTTCTTCAAGTTTCCGCTCCATACAGTAGAACTGTCTTCACATTTGTATTGAAAATCATGATTTTGGGTTTTGTTGAAAGTTGATTGGAAAGCATGATATTTTTTCATTGTAGAAATACAGCCCTTTCTTTGCCAATCCGCGTCCTCACATCTGCATCCGATCCACCTTGGTTGTCGATGCTGCCCAGATATGTAAAGGTGTCATCGACCTCCAAGGCATCTTCATCAAGAGTGATTTGGTTGGTGCATGTTGTGTTGCATCGGAGAATTTCGCTTTTTCCTTTATGTATTCTGAGACTGGTTGTCTTCTCTTGCATTTGTTTTTACGAGTGCTATAGAAGAGGCAGGTCATCTGCGAAGTCCAGATCGTCCATTTGCATCCTAGCTGTCCACTGAATACCTTGCTTCCCTCCAGATGTTGACGTCTTCTTAATCCAGTCGATGACCAGGAGAAAGAGAAAGGGTGAGAGTAAGCAACCTTGCCTCACACCGGTCTTCACCTCGAAAGAGTTTGTTAGCTGTCCTTCGTGTACGATTTTGCAGTTGAATGCATCATAAGAATTCCGTATGATGTTAACTATTTTCTCAGGCATGCCGTAGTGCCGAAGAATCCTCCACAGTGTTTTCCTATCCACACTATCGAATGCTTTCTCGTAGTCGATGAAGTTGATGTAGAGTGGTGAGTTCCATTCAATTGATTGTTCCACATTGATCCGTAATGTAGCAATTTGGTCATTACACGATCGATCCTTACGAAATCCAGCCTGTTGATCTCGAAGTTGGGCGTCTACAAAGTCCTTCATTCTGCTTAATAATAACCTGTTGAAGACTTTGTTTAGTACTGAAAGAAGAGTGATGGCTCTGTAGTTCTTACAATTTCTGAGATCGCCTTTCTTTGGTATTTTGATGAGGCCTCCTTCTTTACAGTCTGTTGGCGCTTGTTTCTCATCCCAAATCTTCTTGAAGAGGATGTGAAATATTTTCGCAGTTGCTTCCACGTCTGGTTTCATTGCCTCTGCTGGAATGTTGTCTGGTCCTGCTGCTTTGCCGCTCTTGATTTTTATAATGGGCATACTGATCTCTTCAACTGTAGGTGCCCCAACATCATTTGGGTGGTCCGTGGATGCTGCTTCGATGTTGGGTGTGTTCGGTGGAGCTGGTCGATTCAGGAGTTTCTTATCCTTTTTTCGATATTACTGTAAGAAAAAACGTTAGCTTATAAATAAAATTTCTCGCTTAAGGATAATAAAATGTAATCAGTTATATCAATTTGACTGGACATGTTTCCTAGTGATTGTTATATCTAGTTTTCATGCCATTTGAAACTTGTCAACAAATGGTATCTGTGATCTCGATTGAAATAAGGATTTTCTTGGAAATTGAGTCCTGTTATCTGGTATCACAGACAAACATTACTATTGAGTTAATTAATTTTTCAAACACTTACTTATTGGATTGAGATATTTAACCTACTTGATTACTGAGCACTAGTCCCTTAGGATGTTGACCAATATCATATATACCAAGAAAATCAAATTCAGAGCTTTCTATCGATCGAGTTCATTCAGCTAACATCATAATATGAAAAACACACAAAGCTGGGACATTAGTCACTAACTCAATGACTAATCATTTTGAAACTTATCAATAGATATTACAATTTAACGAATAAATTTGTTTGACTAAAAAAATAATCGACTTCAGACCACAAAAAGGTTTTATTAAATGTACACCAATAACGTCTCAATCAGTGGTAATTTAACAAGCTGTTAAGTTCTACTTTTAAATCTCAAGAAAATCGCTAATGTACACTGACAGTGATTCCTATAGTTTAATAACTCACAGTCAGATGGCATCTTATTCTACGAAAATCTATTTACTGAAATCAAAAAATTTATATTTAAGATAAGATAACATAATTTTCTGGAACGAAATCAAAATATAACTAGTTACTTATAAATGAAAGTTTTGTATTCATCCAGGTTATTTGTTTGGCTAAGAAAGTAGTCAGTCAGACAGATATCCATTGAAAAATGGAGAGCATTAAATTCTGTTTCTGTTGTAGTATCGAGTTTTCCGGATGTAGTAATAGCAATAATTGTACTTTTGGTCATTGGACACTTATAGTGCTATCAATGAAACCATAAAGTCATGGGTCGAATCTCTAATAAGGTATTGGATGTACAATGTTGAACAGTCCCATAATAAAATGAATAGGCCTTCCAGTGCCTTTTCAGTTTCAATCGTTGTTTAGGATCAGTTCGGTATGTGAACCATTCTTCTCTTACGTTGCCCAGTATAAATTTGACTTAATGAATTTTGTATATCTTGGAGTTTGTTACAGAACAATGTAATCCAAGTAGATATTGAAAATGTTTTAATTAACTTTAAAAAAATTCTTTCATTTTATTTCAAAAAAGAGAAAAAAACAATTGATTAATTTATTTAACTTGTAAATGTCTGGTTTTTGAATTTTCAAATTCATTTTTTTTTTCAAATAGTTTTAAGCAAATGTTGGGACAATTTAAGCGTAAACACTCTTCTGTTGTTTTTTTTTCTTTTTGTTCAATGGATAATTGAATTTTGTACCGACTTATTGAATCGTTGATATTGTAACGGATATAAAAAAGAAAAAAAAACACGACAATTTAACAGGATATTCACTTCCTGTTATTACATTGATATTGAAAATATTTACAACTGATGAATAGATCAATGAAGTGTTGGTCAATTACTGAGCTGTTGTTCATTGTAGTATATTAGTGCTGTCACACACTTACAGGAGTTGTTTTAACTTTCGAGCAGATCAGTTAATTTATTCTTGTTGACGATATACTACTGTAGTGAATGAGAACACGGGTGGGGCACCCGAATCGTATTTAGCGAAAATTACAGAGTTACTCAGTGAAATTGGGAAACTATATCGTAAACCGTTCATTTGCAAAATATCAGTTCATCATATCGAACTGGACTGTTCCTGTTGCCAAATATCAATCCGTTGTCACTATTCATGCGTTTCATACAAATTCCATTGTGTTCTTCTAACTCTTCCTTTCTTGATCTTTCCCCATCTTCTGCTGCCAGACATTACGTTGACACTCACGTCATATACTACTTATAAGTAGCTCACACCACACTACTACTACTACTATAAACTCAGCCGTATTTGGCTTTTTATTACCACCGTGGCAGAAATAGGAATGGATAGCTTCAGTGTAATTTACGGAGTTAAATGAAAGATTTATTTTCATGAAATACTTATTCGTTTGTTCAAGTCGGATCACTAAATTATTATTTATACATAACTGAATTAGATATTCTCATTTTCGAGGGAAATTGTCTGAACACTGTTACTCTCGTCTCTAGGTATGCTTAAACTAGTACGAGTTCACCTTAGTCGAATAACGAGAACAAAACAATGAACCAGCGACCAGGCAGGCTACTGTGATCCCTTGACCAAATTGTATCAGCAAGAAGTCTTGATATAGCGTAGAAAGTGTATTCTATAAACACTCAGTCAGCACAAAATGAATCCAAGCACTTAAATTGCGTTTATTTATACTCCATAGAGACGTCTTTGGGACAGTCACAAAAATAGAACACTAAACTGACACAGTGATCAACCACATCCAAAGATTTTTGTGGTGGGAAATGTGATCTCAAGGTCAACTGATCTGTCCGTGAAATAAATCCGAAATAAGGATATTTGTCAAGCGAGTTCTGGGGATCTAACATCCCCAAAAAACACATAAATATTGGTACCAAGTGGCGCTTGTATATATGCCACTCAAATTATTGAATTTCTCAGTAGGCTGGGATTATTGCTCAGATGCTTGAACCGAAGCAGGTGGTTGTATAAGGGAGCAACTCCCGGAGTCTTTAACCAAAAACTCTAATCCACAAGACAGTGGAGCAAGGTTACGAGATGCGAGCCCATGGTAACCGGCGATCAATAATAGGCTCATCGATCATTGATTTCATCGGGATCCTGGAGCCTAGGTGTATGGTTGGTTTGGAATAAGAGTTTTTCAACTATTCTAGATGGATCTTTCGTATTCACAAACCCAGTTAAATCACCGGAACATTGCTTTTTGTCCTCTCAACTTCCCTGGTAGAGATTATACCCGCAAGGCCATGGTATTCTGGAAAGGAGAGCGGACGTTTCTTACTATTGGGTGTACCGAGGCATTTGGAGACCGTTAGTTTGTTTACCTAACCAGACTAAACTTAATGAAGCTTGTATTAATCTACATGAATCACGACGATTATTTATATCAAAACTTGAAGTTGAATAACATGAATAGACATGGGTGATGGAAAAAAATTGGAATAAGAACGATTACCAGTGTTGGGGAAGTTAGATCCCCAGAACTCGCTTGACAAATATCCTTATTTCGGATTTAATTCATGGACAGATCAGTTGACCTTGAGATCACATTTCCCACCACAAAAATCTTTGGATGTGGTTGATCACTGTGTCAGTTTAGTGTTCTATTTTTGTGACTGCCCCAAGGATGTCTCTATGGAGTATATATAAACGCAATTTAAGTGCTTGGATTCATTTTGTGCTGGCTGAGTGTTTATAGAATACACTTTCTACGCTATATCAAGACTTCTTGCTGATACAATTTGGTCAAGGGATCACAGTAGCCTGCCTGGTCGCTGGTTCATTGTTTTGTTCTGATTATTCGACTATGGTGAACTCCTACTAGTTTAAGTATACCTAGAGATGAGCATAATAGTCAGTGATAACCAAAATAAGTAAAGTCATTCAATGATACAATTCAAAAAATATAAAATGAATTAGGTAGTAATTATGTAGAGGTCGAAAATTGATTAAAATAAATTAAGAACTATAATTACAGGTTTGAAAAGTTTTTCTGATAAGTTTAGGTGAATGTGAAGCGCAGAGGAATTTATGTTTACTCATGTATCGATAATATTTAAACCTTATGACCAAAGATATATATATATATATATAACCTGTAATTTAAATGAGAATAATAATTTTAAAAAGTTGTATGTTTTTTAGGTAGGAAAGAATTACTCCACTAATAGATTTTGTCACACTTTTTTTTCTCAAAAAACCATGTCAGTACATATTCACGAGAGAGTAAGTATCAGCAAACGTGACTACGGTTGATGTAGCAGCTAACCGCACAGAAACGGTGAATTTGATAAACCCACATAGATGAACGCATCGTTCATAACTTCTGCTTAGGTTTATTGCGTCATCGGTTGGTTTATAACTGAGAAAGTTACATGTAATTTGGCGTCTTTTTAATGTATTGTCGGTGAATTATTTTGTAACTTTTCTAATACAACAAAACATGACGCAAAAGAAACCAAGGATAAGTTACAAACGATGCGTTCATCTAAGTGGGTTTATCAGTTTGAGTGTTCCTATGGGGTTTGAAGCGTGTACTAGTAGTATGTCAAGCCCACATGGATCGCTTGAGCCTTGGAAAAAATTAATTAATCTATTTTTCACAGAGTTATTACACATCTTTCGAGCTTGACAATTATTTGCTTATATTCTTTGTTTGTTTTTAGTCACGTATGTATACAAGCTGCTTACTTCGCCTTTAACATGTATAGGCTATTTTTATCTCACTACAAATACTTAACCACGCATTATCGCATTGAATTGGCTCGGTTGCCTTCCCTGATTCACCCGGCTTTGCTTTTACGCTCTGTATTCTCATGCCAATCTGTGTGAACAATGGCATGAAATAAACTTATCCAACTGAATTCGTATTTGGCTTCTTGTTAACACTGTTGCACAAACGTGGTTCGCTTATGAATGATATACGGAAATCGAAGGGAAGATTTATTTCATAGCATACTCAACCATTTGTCGAAAATCTAGTCAAGTCATGGGCCTTTAAAGATTAATTACATCAACGGCATTAAAAGATGCTTAAACTTATTCGCTCATGAACATGTACTGTACTGATATAGTAGTCTAACGAAATAGTGTAACGAAATCCATTTGCTTTAAGCTAATAATCAGATGATGGATTAATTTACTGTTGAATTTCGAAATACTAATCAACGTTAATTGATCGAATAATCCAACTAAGATTAAAGACCAATAACCATATACTTTAGTCACTGTATTTGAACACAACTTGAATTAAGTGAAGATTTTTGAGGAGTTTGTTGAAATCAAATCGATTGTACCATAAACATTTTGTTTTAAATAGCCCAATTCAAAATGTTACATAAGATTAAAGTAAATAAATAAATGACTATTTTTTTTTAACTGTTATTAATCGTAGAAATCAGTATAAGAGACCTAATCTGTTTTTGATTCTTTTATAATGCAGATTTTGATTTTTTTAAATGTGTATTTTATGTGTGAATATCTAAAAATCAAACTAAATCTTCATTTTGCGTGGACTGATACTATTTATTTAAACCTTTTTTTAGTAGATTGTACAAATAATAGTGATTTTTGTCAGCTGGTTGATAAATCTGTTTGTCTCAGTGTCCTATTTATTTGTTGATGATGAGTTTTTGAAAAATATATTCGATGGCCTATTGAAATTTCGGTCACCTATGTACATCTGAGATTATCTAAGGCTATTCGAATGTTTAATACATAGAATGTATTCACTATGTTTGGATATATTTCTGTCTTTTAAGCGAATAAGTGCTACCTACATAAAATAGTAGCCCCTTAACTAAAAATTTTTTAATTAGGTAAGTTAGTAGTATGGCTTTAATCATTAAGTTATGTAATTGCATTGAATAGCACAAATTAGTACTCGGTTTGCTGATTCGGTTTACTGTCTCCAGTTAAAGGAGGCGATCTTGGTTGTAAAATCAGTGCTTCCTAGATTACAAGTCAGGCTAGATTTTTAAATTCAGTAACCTATACAAAGAAACATCGGACGTCCACTTTGTCCGTACTAGAACCGGATTACCGGGTCGAATCCAGGATTTTCGGTTTCGTACATGAACATTTAACCTCATAGCCAATGGGCTGGCATCCAGTGGTGTACGTGGCCAGCTTGAATAAATTCACGATATAATACAACCTTCATCCATTGCCTTCAGCTGGTAACTGTCTTATAGTCAAAATCCACTAGTTACATCTTTTAAATAAAAATTTCAGTTATTGTATCATGAAGCTAGTCATATTAGTATGCGGGAATTTGTGCAGGCGTTTCATACTACAGACGAAACGTCCTAGGATATACATTTTCAAATGTCTACAATCTCTCCATTTATTATTATTATTTTGTTTATATTTTAGACTAAATCTACTCAATCTTTCCATAATATTCAATTGAAGTAAAGAACAATCTCATCTTCTTCAACATCGTCATTAACAATATAAAACGAATGTAAATACAAACAAATCAACAACGCTTTCGCCTTATCAGTGTGAATCTCTCTCTCTCTCAAAATCAACATAAAAATCTTATCTAATTCAATCATTGTATACTGAATAAAAATAAAAAAAAAACTGATCTTAATAATTTAAAAAAAGAGATAATAAAAATTCGCTACATTTAAAATGAAGATTTAAATTGATAAAATTATTATTTTTCTTAATGTGCCTTGTTGATGTTGTCTTTTTGAGTTGGTGAATAAAAAAAAACAAAAAACCAAATAAATTTAGTTTACTGAATAACTTAAATCAATAGACTGACTACTTCCATGATGATGATGATGGTGTATACGTGAGTATTTTTTTTGTCGTTGTTGTTGTTGAAATTATCACTTTCAAACAGCCGCTTGTTTCAATGATTTATTTTGTTCAATTTACAGAGACAAACAAAACAAAACAAAACAAAACGAAAAAGGAAGCAAATAAAATTTATCAATTTTTGACTTGATTTAAAATTAAATGAAAGCAAAATTTTGTTTGTTCTTTATTTTGCGATCGATTTGTATCACAGGGATTAAGCCTGTAAAAATCAGTGACAGAGTTGGAGTCAAACATGTTTTCTTTGTACTTGTTCAATATATCCAAAAACTTGTTGGCTAATTTTTTTGTTGAATGAACTGTACAAGTAGTTGACAATGAACTATTTTAATTTAGTTCAAATGTTAATCATAAGGTCTAAGGTTTAGAGTACCAGTCGTCGGACTGCGATTTGAGCAACTGGCTAATACTGTTGAACAAAACACTTACATACTTACTTACTTACTCCTGTTACTCCAAATGGAGCATAGGCCAACCACCAGTTTTCTCCAACCAACTTTGTCCTGGGCTTCCCTTTCCAGTTCTGTCCAATGTTTGTTCATTCCTCTCATATCTTTCTCTGTTTCTCGGCGTAATGTCTTCCTTGGACTTCCTCTTTCCCTTTTGCCTTCGGGGGTTCCATATAAGGGCTTGTCTCGTGACGCAATTTGGTGCTTTTCGTAGTGTGTGTCCTATCCACTTCCACCACTTCTTCCTGATTTCCTCATCCACTGGAATCTGGTTTGTTCTCTCCCAAAGTAAGTTGTTGCTGATAGTGTCTGACCAACGAATCCGAAATATTTTGCGTAGACAACTGTTAATAAACACTTGTATCTTCTGGATGATGACTTTCATAGTTCTCCAAGTTTCCGCTCCATACATTAGAACTGTTTTGACATTTGTATTGAAAATCGTGATTTTGGTTTTGGTTGAAAGTTGTTTGGAGCTTCAGATATTTTTCAACTGTAGAAATGCAGCCCTTGCTTTGCCAATCCGTGCCCTCACATCTGCATTGGATCCACCTTGGTTGTCGATGCTGCCCAGATATGTAAAGGTGTCAACGTCCTCTAAAGAATCTATATGAAGAGTGATTTGGTTGGTGCATGTTGTGTTGCATCGTAGAATTTCGCTTTTTCCTTCTTGTATGTTGAGACATACTGCTGCAGAGGCTGCTGCTACATTGGTTGTCTTCTCTTGCATTTGTTGTTGCGTGTGTGATAGAAGCGCAAGGTCATCTGAAAAGTCCAAATCGTCCAGCTGTGTCTTAGCTGTCCATTGTACAAAACACACAGATGCTTAAATGCAATTAGTATACATGCAGGTTTATATTTGTTTTACTGTGTAAGTTTTCAGTGGACCTTTTGAATATCGTTATAAATTTTATTATTCCCTAGTTGTTACTAATTAATTATGTTTTGTTCGCTTTCCCGTCCACGATTTATGGTATAAATATGTATAAAATGTGTGGTTTTTTATTTGAAATACTGTGAGATTAGGCATGTTACTTTGCCTTTTTGGAGTCGTAATTGAATTGAGTGCAAAAGTGAACTAGATGAGCGAATCGGATTTAAGATAGTAAGTCTCAGATTTTATCACGAAACTCATTCATCCATTCGTCGAAACAGCATTTCATCATTATAGCTGATTTTTGATGAAAACTCCAACTCTAATTGTCAATTCCAATATCTCATTCTTAACACCAACCTTAATTCCTGATACTAATTTGCAACGCTCATTGACCTAAGTAAGTAGTTGAATTTTCTCAAGCTTACTTCAGCGTCGTTTAAAGGTTGTATATAAGTTATGGTCCAACCTACAATAAATCTGCCTCTTGCCGTTCTCTTCTGATTGACTGCTAGGTTAGAAGTCTCAAGGAGAAGAAGTCAGAGTCAAGACCTGGACTGTTAGTCGTTAATCAGTATATGAATTCGTTCTACAGGAAACCAGTCCGATCTGTAATATGGTACGCGATTACAATTAAAATTCTCAAGCCATAGAAAAATCAGCAGCTTTTCTTAATTTCAAAAGATGCTATGAAGTGGCCATTGTTAATCTGATAAACGTTCTCACACAATGTTCATAAGACTGAACTAATAATCCGAAGTCTTGAATTTAGGGAAAATAATCATCACATTTGAAATCATCAGCCAATCATTGTTAGACCATCATTAGAAACCTGGAAACACTGGACGGCCGTTTCGTCCTGGTACGAGACTCATCAGCAGTGCGCATCATCAGATAGAAAAACAGGTTTATTTATCAAATAAAGTATTAACAAAAATAATAAAATATTTTTGATATCTCAGTCAGTAGACATATTTGAATACTTGACTTTTCATTAATTAGTGAGCGTTGATTCTTCAGAGCAAATTATTTATTTTGATAGCTGTCTAACCAAAGGAAGTTTGGGAATTGAACGAATAGGTTTTTAGAAAAAATCAGTCATAAATAAAGTTCTAACTTTGTGATTCAGTGTAATAATTAGTTAGATTCAAACCATTAGAGTTTATTTGTAAGTTATTACTGAATAATTCACAATAATCTCGACAATCGATTTTCATCACATAAGCATTCAGGTTACATAAACTTGTTTCCGGAAAAAAATAGACAACTGGTAGATCTTAGTAATAACTTTATCAAGTAATCTGAATGTATATATATATATATATATATAAACAAAAACATTACATTGAATACTCTATTTGCACACCATCTTTGAGTCGTGACTTCCAACACTCCATCCTTCTTCCATTCCTGTTGTTGCTTCCTTTCCTTCCTGTTGGTACTCCATTTACCTCTTGCTTTTGCTCCATTTGCTTTCCGTTTTCCTCTTGTGACCGTGAGACTTCTTCTTTCACGTCCCTTCTTATACTACTTATATCGTTCGTATAAGTAGCACACACCACAATTGTACACTTTTGGATGAACAACATTGAACACAATTCATCTTAAATGTATTACTTAGCATTAAATGATTTTTGAAAATGAAGATTTAGACACTGGACTTATTCTATGAAAAACTCATTAAAGGATAAATGATCACAGATAAATAATGTAACAAAATAATTTTTAAAGATAAATCACTGATCCATTAATATTCACAAGGTATTTTATGTTTGTAAAATGAAAATCGATCATTTGATTGGAAGTTTAAGTATTAATTATTATAGTGTTATTAAGTTGTGTGATGATTACTCAAAAGTTTGAGTCGTATTCATTAACATCTTAGTAGATTAATCAGTCTGTTTATATGATGGTCTCAAGTAGATATTGATTGTATTGAATTTGTCAAACTATGGTCTAGTTAGAAAAATATTCCGAAACATTTTCTACTTATTTGCGCCTGTTACTCTGAATAGAGCATAGGTAACCGACTAGCATTCTTGAACCTAAGGCTTCCTTTCCAGTTCTTTCCAATTAGTTTCATGTCTGCCTCAGATATGATCTTCCGCTTTTACTTTATCCTTGAGGATTCCATGTTGGGACTTGCCTCGTGATGAAGTTGAATGCTTTCCTCCATGTGTGTCCTATCCACTTCTAGCGCTTCTTCCTGATTTATTCCTCAGCTAGGATCTGGATTGTTCTTTCCCACCAGCGGTTGTTAACGATAATGTCTATTCCTAAAGATATTGAATCGTATTAATTGACTAAATAATCAAAATCAATATTATTATTCAAAATTGTAGTGTTTGTGTTAAACATGAATACGAAAGACATTTTTGAAATAAATAGTTTTCACCGACAAAGTAATTTCACTCCATCCACTGTATTCAGACGGCAAGAGAATCCTAATCAATGCTTGCTCCACCAGGGGTTACAGGCGTAATTAAGTACGAAATGGTTTCGGATTGTTTAGATTTAACTATCAGTGATTCTTTATATGACAAGAGAATTTCTAAAACATTTTTAGTTGTCACTGATACTTGATAGATCATTTTGTACATATTTTTTGGGGACGTTAGATTCCCAGAACTCGCTAGATAAATGCCTTAGTTTGAATTTCATGTTTGCGAGCATGGACTGATCCACTGACCTTGAGATTTCATTTCCCATTAGGAAAATCCTTGCCTTTGATTAGCTGTTGTGTATTTTAGTGTGCTATTTTTGTGACTGTCCCAAGGACGTTTCTTTGGTATATAAATAAACGAGATTTCTGTGTTTGATTGCACTGTGCTTGCTGGTTGTTTGTAGAACATACTTTCTACGCTATATTAAGACTTCTCTTTAGCTGTTTCGAGTCAACGGATCAAGGTAGCCTACTTGGACGCTGGTTCATTGTCTCGTTTACGTTTATCGACTAAGGTGAACCCGAAATAGCTTGAAGCATACTTAGTGACGAACCTAATAATATTCGACTTGTTAATCTTCTCTCCTCATCTGATTCCTCACCAAACATTTGTATATTATTTTGCTAATTAATTATCGAATTGGGCTTAATTTATTTATATTGATTGGTTGTTGACTGATCTGAATGGTGTCTTCCTAAATTTTCTCTAGCTTATTTTTCAGATTTATCTCTATTCATGATTTCTAGTCATGATAGACATTTTGAAGGAAATACCTGAAGGTACACTTTTCTTTGAATGAATGAATACAATGAATGTAAGAAATATTCACTGTTCAATCGAAACAACTTTGGTGTGCATAGTAATTGAAGAGATATATAATTTGAATCAGATTATGAATCGATATGAGTTAGGCTGACCATTCAAAATCTGCACTGTAAAATTGTTTAGTCCCAGTATGGGAAGTTTGCATGCATGACCCTGTCATTAGAGATGGAACCTAGAACTTTTTGTTTTCTAGTCAAACGTTTGACAGTCAGAGCACTGAGCTTTTCGGTGTTTTGCCATCTTTAATAATTGTCTAAATATTCAACAATCTCCACTACCTTCATCTGAGTTTTATTGAACAATTGTTCAGTTTTAAAGATTTTTTTTGGGGGAAAAGGGAAAACAAATACCGTTATCCAGTGTTTATTGTCTATTCAATTTAATAAGTTAAATTTTTGATTACTGTTTATTTTTGAAAAAAACAAAATTATTATTTTTATTATTTTATATAATGTTGTTATAATTAATCTGTCAGATAGATTTAAATCTGCTCTTCTAGATTATTGCTTCCCAAGAAGTGAATCTTTTAGTTTAACCACTGTTAATATAAATTAGTTTCAGTAAGGTTATGTTCTCTTAACTGAATAAATAACTGTTTTAGCTTTCATTGTTTTTGCTGAATAACATTAGAAATAAAGTGAACTATTCCGTAAGATGATTAAACGGTTTATTCTGTGAACTTCATAGTTGATTTGGTTGTTAGCAGTAATTTTTGATTTTACAATTAAATAGTTAGACCTGAGCTCGATTCCTGCGAGTGGAGGGTGCGGATGTCCACCGGTGATGAGTCTCATACTAGGCCATCCAGTGCTTCTGGGGTCCTAGTGGTGGTCGGACAACGATCGATTCGTGATTTCAATGGAAATTGTTATAACTTATCTTCTCAGTTATAAATAGATTAGAAATATCTATTGATTTTTGAAGTAAACTAACTGACTTTGTTTTTAATCCTGTTAAAAATGTCAGTGCTACTTTTCAATTGACATTATACTGAAAACTATCGTTATTCACCGCACTAGGATTCAGAGATTCACAGCAAACAATTAAGTAAGAATTAGTTAAATCATAATTTTCATACTGAACCAATTCGAGATGTGGAAAGGTGATTTTTGTGTGCACGAAATAACCATCGGAAAATTCAGAAACGTTAGAATTATTTTACATATTACGGATCAAATGTCCTGAGTTCGATTATTTGTATATTGGGCCGTATATGTGCACTGTTGAGGAGTACCGTACTAGAATGAAATGGTCATTTAGTGCTTGTAAACTGACAATCCAGCTATATAAGCTAGTGAGTGCTGTGCTCTCTGAGCCGGGTAGATAAGGCACTTGAGGATAGGAGTTCAGCTTACGGATAGTTCAAGATTATTAGTGCCAGTTCAAACGTATCATTAGTCAGTTTTAGGATGGTAGCATGAAAATAGACTGGTAAATACACAACAAAATAATTAATTTTCAGAATTCTGATTAGTTAATTTAAAACGTTCTATTGATTAGTTGCTCAAGAAATAACCATTTCATAATCCGACAACAAAATTGTTCGATTGCTGTGATGTGAATTGGTTTTTCATTCTACAACTTAATAAATCGGTTTTCAGTATCTTTTCCAAATTGTTACAGGTTTTTTTCTTGTAGACTAATTAGTCTAAACCAATGTTATTGCCTACATAAATCTATCTTATTTTACTAATGTAACAATTATATAGGTACATTATTTAGAGGAGACATTTTTCATATAACCTCTCTAACGAATCGTTATTTTATCTTTTTTATATGGAAAGGTTTCACAATCAGAATTACATCTGAAATTTATCTGTCAATGACATTATCACAGTGTTGAGTTCCTTTAATTACTGATAAAAATGACAACAATGGAATTAGATCCGTACAAATTAAATTGGCGACTATGTAAAATTTTATCCCAATTAAATACATTGGATAAATGAATTTTGCTACTGAAGGATTTGAATAAGTAGTTAGATGATGTTTAATATATTTATTTAATAATTCAAATCAACACAATCGACCGATCACTGAGTAGTGACTAATTTCATGCTTGAATATTCACTCAAAGCTGACAGGATTCAATTGATCAAGTTGTGATGTAGTCACTATTCCAAACAACTAAACATGACGTGCATCACTTTGACATACATTGTGATTTAGAGGTAGTCCGCGAGAAACCCAGGATGTAAGTTTCTTCATATCGGACACTTATCACAAAGACATACTTGTAATATATAAGAATCTGGTACTCTTTGGTGGATTTGATCTTATGTTCCCCAGCTTCGAAATGTGCAACACTACTGAAAGAGATTTGTGGAAGTTGTATTATTTTCACAATTAAAATAAACTTGTCTCAACTAGACCAAAGTTGTTAACGTAGAACAATGGACAACTAATTCTTCAAAGTATATGACTCCTCAGCAGTGCGCCAAGATGACCTATCCGATGGAAATCGAACTCAGGACCTCCATTCCCACGTGCGAACGCTTAACATTTAGACTATTTTCCTCATATATTTTAAATAATCAAACACTTTATGGAGGATAGCTTTCTGTTATTGATTCTAATTTTTATAACTCTCAATGATTAATAAACACTGTATCAACAATCTGATCAACCGAGTAATTTTATTGGAGAATAGTTAACTCTAAATGAATCATTTTAGTCAGATAACATAGATTTACAGTTGTAGGAGTATTTAAAACTCCATCTGATATTGAGTGATTTTGTGTAGTCAAGACGATGAATTCAGACGAAATTTTTGAGTATATTATTGGGACGACGTTAATATATCTATGAGCTAATCAAAAAAATGTTAATTCCATTTTTGAAACATTTATAAAAACTGAATGAATCGTCAGATTTTCCGTGATTGAAGTTCGAAATTAGGATCAGTGTTTCTCACTCATTGAAATCAGTGATGATCCAATAATGGTTTATATTCATATGGGTGAATAAATCTTAAAAGGACTGTGGAATTGACAACAGATTCAGGATTTATAGTCAGGTTTAGAGTTTCGAAGACCCGGTTGCACTGGACAGCTGTTTGATGCCGGATCAGTGTGGTCTAGGCTCTGATCATTCTCCGAAAATTATTGAAGATTGTAGGTTTGATACTTGGTAATGAAGTTATAAGTATGCTCAGATGAGGAGTCTTATAGAAACGATTGTCTAGTGTTTCCTATTTTGCAATAGATGATGTTTACCTTGAACGGTTTGTGTTATTACCAAAACAGATTATTTCATATCTGTACTACACTTTTATCATAGTTGAGCATTATCAGGATATCACCTAAAAGCAATTTTAAACAACAAATATGCTTATTTAATTTACGCATTGTCATAATCGAATTTGTTTCGTGATGCAAAATAAATCACTTTAAAGTATATCTAGAAATGTGATAATATATCAAGTCTTTCAACCGAGTAACTTATATCCTCCCAAGTTTATGATAGTATAATTTTCAGCCTTTTAGGATATCCAGCATCCCTAGTAAACTGATTGACAACTCTTAAATGTTAGACGATTAGCAGAAGTACTCATAAAGGAACTCTTTGTTAGTGAAAATTTAAGGGAACCAGTACATCCTACAAGATTCGAACCCATGTCTTGCATTTTCACACTGTTAAAGGTCATTGTTGTGGTGTATCAGTACTAGATATAAAGAATGAATCTAAGTGTAAATATAGATAGAAAGTATTAAGGATGAACGTGATTGAAGTAGTAATCACTTGATCTACTTTAATAAACATCATCATTAAGAAACTTTTACAGTATCCTGGGATCTCTGTATCATACATTGTGTAGTGAAGGAGAACACACGTGGGGCAACCGAATTGTATTTAACGAAAATTACAGAGTTACTCAGTAAAATAGGAAAACCATATCATAAATCGTTAATTTGCAAAATATCAGTTCATCATATCGAACTGGACTGTTCCTGTTGCAAAACATCAATCCATTGTCACTACTATTCATGCGTTTCATACAAATTCCATTGTGTTCTAACTCTTTCTTTCTTGATCTTCCCCCATCTTCTGCTGCCAGACATTACGTTGTCACTCACGTCATATACTACTTATAAGTAGCTCACACCACAATTGCATAGTAGGTTTTCAAAAAAATCTTTATTCTCTCTAAATAGTTTCATTTATCACTTTGATTGTTTTTTTTGTCTTAAAGAATTAATAGTATATGAACAAAACTATTCTTGTGAAATCCAATAAATCTATATCAGAACATGTGCATTTTTTTCAATGTTAAGTATATTTAGGTTGAAGTGTTTAGAAAATCATACTCTACATCAATCCATGTGGAATAAAATTCACCTGAGAATATTATGGCTACTGTTTATATTACTTACAAGTAATAAATAAATCTTCATATCTAGTCTACTTCATAATCATTATAAACAATATCAATGCACATTTCTATTGGTTGTCTATTTTGATTGGCAAATGAATACTTAACAACATCATTACTCAATGAAAAAAAAGCAATCCACATACTTAAAAGTAAACTAAATCGACTAGTGTAAATAATATCTTAATGTGTACGCATTGACCAGAAAAAAAAATATAATCAAATAATGAGGTTCTGATATGCATTAAAACAAGAAAAGAAAACAAAACGAAGATAATATTGAAACATTGAAAATGTTGATTCAAGTGTAAGTGATGCATACTATTGGCATTGATCAATTTAGTATATGAATTTTGTTTGTTTGAATCTACAAATTATAACAAATAAGTAATAATAATAATCTATGCACACATCTCATCTAATCAGATTGATCAAAATTTACTTTTTATACAACCTTTGTTTGTCTATCGTATTCAGTGAACATCATGATATATTAGAATTTGAAAGAAATACTAGTGATCATCATCATCATAATAACAATTATAATAATCTTAATAGAGATGATTGGTTTTTTATCAATTCAAAGATTTGTTCAATGTCTAATAAAAATCATGTTCAAACATCAATAAATTGTATTCTGATTTATTTAACCTTATTTCCTCCGAAACTATTATCTAAATGTTATAAAACAATTGAACGATATCATTGTGCTTACTGGTTAACAATAATATTTTTGACTGTTTCATGTTGTTTGTATTATGAAGAATTCCACCCTGGTATTCTACATTATTTAAAGAAATCAGATATAATAACTTATATACAGTATATTTATCGAAATATTCATTCTTATATAATGTATGTGGATGATTATATCATATTTCCTGGAGTAGAAGCTATGCAAACACCGGCTGGATTTCCTAAACCACCGGAATACTTTACATCTTATGAACAAATGATCGATTATTTGGCGGCATTAAATCAATATTACCAAGTGTTCGGTCGTTCAAGGTGAGTTATCGATGACAAAAATACACTTATCATATAATGTATAATGTATAGTGTTTCATAACATGAATATAGTTGTTAATGCAGTTGTTTAAAAAGGACAATGAAAGTTCTGTAATTAAATCAACCTGTAAAATTATATTTATAGTGATTTAGTAAATAAAATACTGTATAAAATATAAGTAGTAAAGGGATATCGCCATAAAGAAGTGCCTAGAAAGTGTAAGTACTCAATAATTAAGAATCAATACTCAGCTGTTTTGTCATTCATAGATGTACCGAAGATAAACTATGCCCTAAATCATACCAATGTATACTCACTCTTGTGAACCAGCCCATACTAGTCGTATAGAGAAAGAGCTCTGTCAACCCTCTGACAGGTATTATCCTGTATGGTACTTTATAAGTGAACTCAAAACAATCAATTGCTCAATATTGAAATATCTTAGCGAGTCCTACTAGATATAAGCTTCAAAGTCATCCTGAAGCTCAAAAAATGGATTACAAGGAGAGAAAAGTAAATCACCTGTACACTCCAGAGGTGTCAGCAATTCGTCATTTGAAAGAATCGCTCTCTATGCAAAAATTTACATTTTCGAAGCTCCCATCCTACATCCAGGCTCTAGCAATTAAATTTTTTCATATTTAGTTGATGAGTTGTTCATGTATCTAGTGTTTTCAACATTTTAATCATTTCTTATTATTAATATTATTATCTTCAGATATTTTTTGGAAAAAAATTTATTCTCAGCAAGTGAACATTTATCATTTAAATATTTGGTTTGTTTGTTCTCTCTCTATCATTATGTAACCTTAGTTTGATAGATGGAACTTCAAAAACACTTTATAATGCGATCGTTTTTGTATTAGTTATTTTGTGATTCACTCACTAAGATTCAATTGTGAGTAAATAATTTCAAAAAGAAACATTTCTTTTAATCAACAATAGTTACTCTTTCTTCAGTGCCATACTGCCATTATTGGTGTATGAATTAATGACTGAATACTATAATTTAATCAATCAGTTTTTCGAATATTGTTACGTCATAGTGTTCACTACAATTTCATATGATTTTGAAAAATTTAACACTCATGTAATGTGTTATGTTCAAGCATAAAACTTGAATAGTTAAATTTCAACAACTTGCCTACAGTTGCATATATGCGTGTTTATTTGACATTGCGGATAGATGAGCATTTTGTAGCTACAAACTACTTAATTGATCTTTTCGAGAAAACGATATTATAAGAATTTTATAACGGTGTTTTATGTGGTTCTGATATAGTGATATTAACTTACGTTATGCTGAAGTATGTATGGATATATATATGGTTGAAGAGATGAAAAATGTAAATGATACTAGTTCTAGACTTAGAGAATTACATTAAGGCATGTAATGCGACCAACGAATGTATATGTTTCAACATGCAATGCACAAAAACATTTTGCCTATCAGATGGTTGAAGAGGGTCGCTTAATATTGCGCACTGATTGAAGTTGGCGTTCTAGAGGTTAAGTGCTGCTTTCATGCAAGACTAAAAATTGTAGGTGCAATTCTTAGATGTTGAATTATCACTGTGCACTGCTGAGAAGTGTCGTTTGAGTAGGAAATATGCATTCAGTAGTTCGTACATTTAAATAAAAGGTTATCTCAGATCAGTTTATGATATAAAATCTAAGAAAATTCTGTTATCTTTTCAACACTCTATACTGATAATTTACTAATAATTTCAATCTTTTTAGGTGCTTTCAATTTTTTAAAAGTTTTAAATGTTCGTCTCAAAGCTTGAGAAAAAAATAACAACTCAACTATACATTAGTTTCACTTATGTAAATTTCAAGTGCAGATTTTTATATATATACATATTTGGGTTAGACTTCATTTTGATTGTAACTGGTTAACACTGTCCCATATAAGATTATGAAATATTGAAATGTAGAAATTCATTGTCGATAATTACACTTAAACTAGTTCAACTCTCTTCAGAAATCATATATTTCATAACATAAGTATTGTGATAATTGGCACTCGTCGTTAAGTCACGCCTACAAATTTCAGTGAACTAAATCTTCTTGGTGTATGCATATACACACCACTAAACTTCACTCTTTGGAATGCTACCACAAAGTTATTCGAGACACTACTGACCTACCACATAGCTATTTACAACTGACTGTTAAATCAATCATGTCTAATGTCATATCTGTCTAGTTATGTGGTGACCTCTTTATTACGTACACATGATTTAGCGGTTGAGACATTGCAGCTTGACTGATAGAATTCAATTAACATTAAATAACTAGACAGATATGAGATTGATCATTTTTTTCTGTGACTAGTCAATTGTAAGTACAATTCATCTATCTTTTTTTAAATAATCAATAACATGTTCGAATTCTACCTTTCACATGTACATGACCTTGAGACAGTTAATTACTTTCAGTTATTTTTTAATAACATAATGTTAAATGGTGAATAATTTTTAAAATTTCTAAAATAAAGTGTACTAATGTGTTTGATGATGCTTCGTTCTAAATGTTCACCATGATCATTTTCAATTATTCTAAGATAAAACATTGGAACAATGCTTCTTGATTTTGTAATACTACGCGCCAAAAATTGTTAGTCTGTAAGAAATATTATTTATGATTAGAACCAATCTTCAAAAACCCCATTCATTCATAATATAACCACATAGCTATGTCGAGATAGGCAACTCATGTTCCAGTGAGAATTCATGAGAAATTTGGTTTAGTTATATTGAGAGAGTGAAACGATTGTAACTAATGACATTTCAGTAATTGACTGAAATTAAAAATTTGCACAATTCACTATCAACTCATGGGGTTGTTAATTATTTGTAGATAAATCTGATGATTGTAGGTTCGACAACTAGTGAAATCGTAATTACACATTGTTGACGAGTTCCATACTATACAGTGATACAAAAAATTATGAGAAATACTGTCTATAAAAAAATTATTTAATCAGTCTTAGTTTAAATTTTCTTCTGAGATTGTGTAAAATTTCTTAGACGATAGAAGATGGTTAACGTAATGAAGATTAAAGTTTCCTACATATTTGTTCCAAGTCACGTTAACAAATGTGTCATTACAGGGTTATTCATCTACTACAATTTCTGAATTCTTTTAACTAATGACTGATTGTTGAAATTAATGTTGTTAGATTATAGGATATTAATAAGATAAGGACGATAACTATTATCACTATGAAGTTTATTTTCATGAAAGTAATATTAATTGAATGTTAATGAAACCATGAGCCAATCCAAATTAAATCTTAATTGAATACCTGAAAGCACTGAATAAACATTTCGTCCTAGTTTGTGACTTCAAGATGGTGCTAGTCTATTTCCTCGCACTTAGGAACAGAATGATGTCAACGTCTAACTGCAGTCACTTCACAACCATCTTTCATCCACTTAGATCGGTTAGTATACATAACCACTTAAAGACTGTTTTTATAACCTTACCAATAACTAACTTCGAGGGGAAATTGACTGAATTTTGATAAGAAACCCTAACCAGTGATACTAAATAGTGTCGGATCGAAGAGATGGCCGGGTAATATGGTAAATTCATTCAGGGCTATAAAATAACACCTTTGTATGCAAACGAAGCGGTATGAATGTATTGGGTTTGTTTCTTATGTGCAGAGTCATGGATGATGATAACTGCTGAGAAATCCATTATTAGCACGAAATATTCATCTAGCGCTTTCAGGTAGTGTCACTTAGATGAGTTAATGATTTTATTACGATTTAACAATCTCTACTACCCTGTATCGACAATTAATTGAAAAATCAGTATGAATGTTAGAATTTTTAATATTTATCTACTGTTCTGATCAGAATAAATAATACACATTTTAGTTGATGAGTTACGGTTTGTTTATGACCAATTAGTTTTAAATAAACCTCTGTAGATAATTTTATTCGCTCAAATTTAGGCATAGCGTTGCAAGATATATGAAAGGAGACAGCTATTATTAACTTTTTATGAATTGCCAAACTACAGACAACATTCTATGTCACAAAATGTAATCAAGAAACTGATAGGCTTTGTCTTGAAAATTCATTTACGATTAATTAATGAGGTATCGATTCACAAGCTACAAAGAAGTATAATCCGAGACATCTTGGTGGCCGGCAATCTGCTGAGAAAGGAATGACTATTAGTGAGATGTCAACCTTTAAACTATTTATTTCTAACTGCTGATCACTGGTTGTTTCGTAAACTAAGTGTGCAAAAATATTTCGTGCTGAGAATTCGGTATTTTACTAGACATATAGTACTTAGTAAAGCCATTATTATTATTTTTATTATCAGTTTGGAATCAACAAATATTGAGGAGCATAATTTTGGAGATTTTCTTAGACCTTACTAATGTCTTTATCAAGATGAATTAATACAAAATCCTTACTTGAGATGGTGGAAACAATTTGTGGCTCAGTTGGATGATTACAGTGGAATTTTGTACTCTGAAGTAGGTGTTTTGACAGTAGAGCTTTGGTTGTTCTTCTGAATAACATCGTCAGCACATAATTCAGGCAGACATTTGTGCCGATGCTATTGTTTGAAATGATTCATAACCTATGTTAGATAGTGATAAAATCATCCTGCTGACGAAATAAGCCTTTAATGTAGTAACACATGGTGAACATCAATCTGTATTATCCTAGAACAAAATTCTTTTTAAAAGATTCGCATAACTTATAGTTTTCATAGTTTGGTGAACAAAATAGTCAGTTGGTTTCGTGTATTGATTGAGAATGAAGTAATTATTCAGCAATCGGTTATCAAAATCAGAAAACACTGAACAGTTGTTTCATTCTATCCTGGGTCTCTTCAACAACTCGCATCTACAACTCTACCCGAAACTGATTCAAGATATTCAGGTTTTGAGGTGAATGCCTAAACGTTAGACCACTGGTTTAACATCCGACAATCTACCTGTCTAACGGTAATGTGTGCGCATTAATGAGCATTGATTACTGTTAGATGTTAGTCAGCGCTTGCTGTGTGGCTTGAATATCTTGAATCGATTTCGGATAGAGTTGTGGATGCAGATAAATGAAGAGACTCAAGCTTGAATGAAATAACTGATCAGTGCTTGATAGTTTCTACTGCTTATATAACTAAGATCAGTGTGTGAGGTATATCTTGTTTTTAAAAAAAATCTAATCATATTCCATGAAGTTCATTTTACAGTTCATTATACTTTACTAGTCTGAATAACAAGTGATATTTTCATTACAGAAAAGTCAACTTCCACGTAGGAGAATAAGTTATAAGTTCGCTTCTATATTATTTAAGTAACAAGTCTTTTTAAACAAAAAAGGCATTTTATACATTCATTTAGTGACAACGAGAAGTAATTCCTCGAGAGGTTTTGGACCAGGTGTACCGTTAGTTTATTCATAAAAAAAAATCGAAAACAATAATAGTTTATGGACAGTGATGTGGCATAAATAAAATTTCCGTCTTTTGATTGAAGGAGAAAAACTGTGATGGTAGGCTTTTGACAGATACCATAAAAGGTATCTTTTTAGAATGTCAAATAAGAAGTTTGTCCCATATATTTCACTCTCATTCGACTGGATATTCTGTGAGTGGATTAAATATACATGTGAAAATACTTAAAATTAAAAGATTCCTAATTTACAAAAAATATTTCGCGATAGCCAAATAACTTTAGATTAACACTCATTGAAGAATAAGCAGCAATGAATGGCTTCTTGTTTCAGATAGTGACCTCCTCAGCACTACGTAAATATAATCCTGTCAAAGTTCTTATCCACAAACGTTAGGCCTTTCATTGAGTGTCTTAAATTTCCGATTTCAGTCAGTTTACGATACTGTATGAAAATTATTTCGCATTTTTAGCCGGATTTGTCTCACTTTTTGGATTATTGTACTATATCAGTCACTGTCTTTCGCTTGACTGAAACTTATATAACTGGTGAGCACTGCTGATAAAGATGTGACAGTTCGCTATTATAACTTTGGTATACAGTATTTGTGTAATTAAAGCTGATCTATTATGTAAGCCATCTTGAGATCGGATACTCAGCACAAATACATTTTAGTTTCGTTTGTCAACAGCAAAGCATTAAATTACAGTTATACACTCAGACGATAATTCAAGTCTTTGTTTGAGAACATCTTGTCTACGTATTTCCTCGTGATGTCCCTTTCATCTGCATCCATCGGTTGCGTTCATCGTGAGTACATCAAATAGACAATTCAAACCCATTTAAAGGACTCTGCCAAACTGTCACTAATTTCATAAGACCAGTGAAATTGCTTGGTTCTGATATATATCTAGCTTTCGTTTAACCTAGCTCTACACCGAACAACATCTTGCCTGCTTCGACCTAGTCAACTAAAGAAAATTCGAAATCATCATCAATCAATCATTGTTAGACCACCATTAGAAACCTGGAAGCACTGGACAGTGTTCGCGCACAAAACTGAAGGTCCTGTGTTCGAATCCAATGAGGTGCAGTAGTCGTGGATTCGCATTGCTGATGAGTCCCATAACAGGACGAAATGGCCGTCCAGTGCATCCAGGTTTCTAATGGTGGTCTAACGATGATTGATTTATGATGATTTCAAATGTGTAAAAGACACAAACCTCCAAAACTCTGCCCGAAAACAACGGAAATTCATTGTTTAATCATTTGATTTTGTCATCCATATGTAATAACTTCCATCTAGCCTGAGCACTGGATTTAGCAGTATTTACACATTATCTAAAAGTCTCATGATAAGACCGCAGTACACGCTGATTTCATTTAATTCTTCAGTCAGCATGAATTCATGATGGAAAATTTAACTGACCGGAAAAAAGAAGCATCATTTTGTCAGTTTTGTCAATCACATACGTAGTAATTCTATTTCTTATTCAATAATCATGTTCACGTCATTTAAGAGGGAATATAGAAAGAAGAAAAACAGATGATCAATTACTCCTTAGCCTACTTAAGGCAATATCATAGATATTCTTGTTTCATGACAAATAATTTGTTTGAATCTGTCAATGAAATAAAAAACAAAACCGAATGAATAAAGGATTTAGGGATGAGTTTTTCTTTATTTAAGTAAAAAAAAAACAAAACCTACAAGGCATCAAAGTGAACTGATGAATATTAACGTTTGCATACATCCTCTATATATATATTTATAAAGATAATAGCGGATAGGTAGACTAGGTGATATGATTTCTTCTTTAACCAAACACACACACACACAAAACATATGTTTGTTATTATTATTATTGTTATTGTTAATTGACCTTAAAATGAATAACCTTTGGATATGATACGTTTTAATTAAGTTATTATGTATAGGGTGAAACTAAATATTACTGATCATTTAACCAATGGAGTTGCAATCTTGCCACTTACGTCTAGCAGAAGTAATAAGTATTCGAACTTACAATTCGAGTCTAGAAGAAGTTAGTTACATCCTCGACTATTCCTTAGCTAGATAAGCCTACAGAAACGACTGTAATTATGATTGTTGCTTTTCATATGATTATAAAATGTTTCCTCACTGGTTACTGATCTAAATACTACTGATTGCGTAATTTTAATAATTTTCAGTAGTAATTATTTATGATAGGTTTCTCAATATTTTTGTAATTACTGAGTAATGCACACAATATAATGTGTTACAATGAGAGTTCTTAGCTGCGAAGAGTACGGTAATGTTAGATGATGGTTGATAGTAAGATGCAGGGGGAGTTTCATTCTGTTTGGGATCGATTATCTGGATGTATCTACATCCTAAAATTATTATCTTCTTATTGTATTTGAATTGAGTAGTTTCTATTTCAAAAACTCGACTTATCATCAACTGACTAATTAAGTCTTGTTAGTCACTACCTTGTCGAGTGACTATGATTTCAATTTCGATTGTAAGTGTTTTTAAACTTTATCATTATTCATTTTATTAATCTGACTGTTGAGTTTTGAGAAAAGAATAAAGCGTGTTTTTTGTATCCCATAGCTAGACACTTTTCTATAGTGTTTATAAAGTTGTGACTTAATGGTAATATTGAGGCAATCCAATCGGAGCATACATAAGCAAAAATAGATTTATCAAGTAATAGGTTTCCATGCCAACAGTAAGAAGTTTCGAAATCTCATTCAAGTATCAAATCATATTTGATAGAAATAGTTGTGTCAAAAAAAATCACATCTTTGAAGAATATTACTATTAGTAGTGAGAAAGTGAAATAAAAAAAACACTCTGGGAATTTATCATTGTTAATTTAAATCGTTGTAATGAAGTGTACATATATATATATATATATATATATATACATCACTGAAATCCCTTGTTTTCACCTGAGATGTTTTTTGGTTACGTCTGTCTGTACGTAGAAATACATGGTTAGGGTTCCGGAAGTTCATAATGTTATTTTCAAAATAATCTTTAAAAGTGTTCATGTATGGATGTAATCCGGTGGGAGAAAGATGTCTTAGATGATTTAGAAAAATTCAAAGAGAACATTGTACAAACAAAGTTTAAATTTTAGCAAAAAATGTAAAAACTTTTACAACGCACATCTATACATGCATAGGTATACAGTTAATCTGATCAAAACATGTTCAATGATTGACAAACATATGCTAATGGTTAAATCATTATTAAATTGTCAATAAATAGGATATTTAGTTTTTAAGTAAAATTTTTGTAATAAGACAAATACCAGTTAATGTTCATCTTATCATAAGTTGAATTTAATAGAAATAAAATGTTCTTTTTTTCATGAATTAATAAAATATATTTTATATGAATTATGGAATTAAATAATATCGTTTGAAAGTAGTTTTGTTGAGTAAATTGATTAGCAAAAATATTCACAAGTTTCTTTGATATGGATTTATAAAATTATTTCACTGACTTGTGATACAGTTTCCATTTTTTCTGAAGTGAATGTTTCGGCAGTAGAGCTTTCGTTGTTCTTCTGAACAACATCGTCAGCGCAAACTTCAAACACAAATGAAGTATTTGAATTTCTTCACGTATGACTAATAGTTGATCTCGAAATTATAGACAAACATAGGATCAAGAAACAGATCAAAAGGGGAGATAATCAAAATAAACGAGCAGATAACTCTTTCATGGACTTTTTAGAACGTTTTATAAAACGATAGAAAGTGGCTTATAAAAGAGTTTATAACTTATGAAATAGATATACCTTCAATCTTGATGGGACTTATACTCATTGATAGTTTCCATGTACATATCATCCAGTTTCAAATTTTGAAACTGCACCACTGAACTATTCGGATCTATTAGTAACCACATTTGTCAATCAAAGATATATACCTATGATTTAACATGATTCAACAGTGATATTTTTCTAATTGTTGAATACTTGATTCATTGTTAATGATATGTGATTCACGTTTAACATTATTTAAGAACGAACATTTATTCATCTGTTTCTCTCTATTTCTATCTATCTCTCTCTCGCTCTCGCTATCTGTCATCATCTTCATCTTTTTGCCCACTTCTATTTTTAAACACAAAGAGACTAGTTTTTTTTCGCTTTGTTGAAGAGTTAAAATGATAAACGCCCATTTAAATAAGTACATACTCAAATATATATATATATATATTTTGAATTTGAATTTCTAGTGTTTATCTTCAGTTTTTTTTTTCATCTTACATTATAATAATAAAATAGATAAGTAGTTCAGTAATCAACAATAGTAAACAAAGTATCTCTTTGGTTACCACAAATGTAGACGGGAAATAAACAATAGGGACAAAATGTTTTTTTTATTTTTAACACATTTATGTGTGTGAAAATTGAACAATTTTAGTAAGTTTATTTTTATAAACTGATCATCAATTTCTCCGGTAAGACATTCAAGTAATTATTATTATTATTTTTAAAAAAATTCTATAATCCGTAGACATCTCTTCATGTTTATTCATTTTGTATTGGAAGCTAGTAATTGATCATTCAAAATTCAATAGTCTACATTCAAAAAACATTGCAAAATGATTTTTTTTACGTACAGTTAAATAATTAAACAATTAAAATACATTTAATAGGCAACCAGACTAATCTTTGTTTTAATGTATCAATTTGAAAAATATGTTTCATATATTTTTTTTTAAATATTTTAAAAGCGTTTCTATCTTTTATTTTTTTTAATTTTAAAAACTTTAAAATATGTTCTACATATTTTTGTTGTAGTAAAATTCTTGGAAATCAATGAATTAGTTTGGAAATGATTAATTAACGTTTTGTTAATAATATATTTTTTTCAAATAGATTTCTCACTGTAATATACTGTCTCTTTTTTTTGATGTTGTAATTGAAATATATATCTAATTAATGAAGAATGGATTTAGTGAGGAACAAGATGATTTTGTGCACAGTTAGATGCATAAAGGAATTTGATACCATCAGAGAATACAATTCAAATTACCTAATAAAGAAACTCTTTATAGAGATAAGAGTTTTGTAGATAATAGTGGTTGACAATAAAACTCGAGGGTCAAATTTTTCTAATCCATGCTTTCCATTGTGACAAGGTTATTTTATTGAAGATCATGGTTGTACAAAGGACAACACTTATTAGTGATACACGTTCGGTAGAGTTCTGAGTAAATTTTTACCCTCGAATAGTAATTTTTCCGCCTATCTTTTTAATGCGCCCTAATTAACATGGCTGGCGTAGTAGGTTTTAAGGAGGAGATTATCACGATATGGAACCCTGACTAATACGTGAGAGAGGAAATAAATCGAACTCTGAGTTATGTAATAATGTTGTCATATCATTAAAAAATCAATGTCTCCATTTTCGAAGCTGCAGGATATGCGATCACATGCACTTTGGTGCATCACTTCTCATATGATTACAGCTACGCCTTGATAAAAAGACTTGATAAAAAGATTTCACAAGCTTGAAACCGAGGTCGAACAAGTGTGGTGTGAGCTACTTATAAGTAGTATATGACGTGAGTGTCAACGTAATGTCTGGCAGCAGAAGATGGGTGAAGATCAAGAAAGGAAGAAATAGAAAACAATGGAATTTGTTTGAAACGCATGAATATTGATAATGGATTGATGTTTTGCAACAGGAACAGTCCAGTTCGATATGATGAACTGATATTTTGCAAATAAACGATTTATGATATGGTTTTCCTATTTTACTGAGTAATTCTGTAATTTTCGTTTAATACAATCCGGTTGCTCCATCTGTGTTCTCCTTCACTACACAAGGATTCACACTGACCCTGTGAAACCATCACCTTATACTTCAAAATACTGCACATTGCAATTTTATCAATATAACTCAATCAGTACAAAGAAGTTATTAATATATATAATGTTGATCACTACTCAGTAACCAGTGAATTATAAAAAAAACTGAATTATGCATTTAATTAACACTGTTCCTAAATTCAAGTCAATGTGTATTTTTAGATAGACTACCAGTGAGTGAATAGCTATTTCATCCTATTGTGAGGCTCCTGACATGTTGACACTCTACCGATCACGGATTCTACATAGAACTTCATTAATATCATCTTAAATTTAATTGCTAGTCACGATATAATGATAATTTGTAATTTGCAGGAACTTCGTAGTTTTGGATGTGATTCTCAGTGTTACATCTGTCTATTATGAGAATGTTCAATGTACACCAGTAATCGATTTCAACGACTTTCAGACAAATGTAAAGATTTATATATGAAAACAGATAACACATTATATTTGAATTATTTTTTTTCAATTTTAGATATGGATAACGTTTTGTGTGAAGAAATCAAAACTCATGCTGAATACTCATGATGATGATTGTCTGATTGATTCTTCAATAAAGAAATTCTGCCAGAAAACTAATACAAAACTCATGTATTATCTATCATTCATAAGTTTCATGCAATAAAAAAATATTTTGCAAAAAATAAAAGCGAAAAAAAAAGTGGACTGCATTTTATTATGTTGGTGTGTTGTGTTTTTTTTATTCATTCCTATAGAAGAACATTTTACGTGAATCGGAATAAATCATTAATTTTATAATGTTTTTTATAGTACTTATAAGTAGTGTTTTTGGTTTTAACGGATTTTTTTTTCAAAAAATAAAACGAAGATAAAGTGTTTAATAGAATCAGAAAATTTGAAATCTAAGCAATAATTGTATATTTTTCCAGTATGGAATAAGTATAATTATTTTCAATGGATTTTTGCCGATATTTTGCAATGCCTTCATTGCAATATGAATGACAAAGTCTCAAAAATTAAATGAAGTTATTCTTGTACATGATTGGATCATGGATTAATGGTTTATAAGTTAAGTGGTCTCAATGGAAACCGAAGGTCCTAGATTAAATACAGTACAGTTCCATAGAAAGATGAAGCGGTCATACTGTCCCTTTGGGTCACAAATGTCGTCTTACTCGAAATCATGTACTGATTCAAGGTTTTGCACATTTATAGAGGGGATTATAAAAAAAAAGAGTATGATTATTTTTTAAGATGAAGTGAGGAATATTCGTTGAATTAACTGAACCTGTAAAGTAACAAATTAGTCAAGTGATTGAGTTGAGTTTTTTGGTTTACACGTTGTTTTACGGTGACTTTTTTAACAGGCACCACAGTTTTAAGGTCATACATTCTTGTGTTCAAATAGCCAAAATGAAGGATTAATGAATAAGCAAAATTTCATTTATTTACGCATTCATCTTCTTCCGGAAACCTTCACAGATATTTCCACGCAATCATGTGGATAAAAAGGGCAGGTTTAGGTATCGCATTAACTACCTCTTTATTTAGAAAAAAACCTAGATTACCAGATAAAATCATTTCAAACATCTAAACTCCTGCTGGTGAGTTGAAGCGTCTTCCTTGAAAAGAGTTATGATGCCATATGGTTAGAGATAAATCGCATCCAAAGTCATAATTATAATTACTGAAACAGTAATCGAAATTGATACACTGAAAGTCTGAACATTATGAACTTTCGAGGAAATGAACCGAAACAAGCTGGAAATCCTTGAACCAAGCGAAAACCAACGGAAACAAGAAAGACAGAATAGATTAACTTGATAAGAAGCGCACTTTTACTCTATTTATGAGAACGAAAATGTCTTTCACAGAGGAGGAGTAGTACTGACATAATGCAACAAAGCGTAAATGAAAATTAAGAATAAGTATACAATAAACTCAGGCAAATTATAGAAACTTACAAAAAATGAAGGAAAGGAAAACAACGAAGCAGTACAGATGAAAATTATAGAACCGAAAATGAAAAACATTAGTATGATAAGCCACGTTGTGATCGATCATTCTCGGTTACTTGAAGTCATTTGATTCACTAGCAGAGGAACACTTTTGTCTTCTGAAATGTGTTGAGAGACAAGTGTTATTGTTACCCACATTGAATGATTCATCACTGCTAACATGGATTACTGCAAAACAAGAAAACACATTGTTGGTAATAAATTAGAAAAACGTTATTTCCTGATGCGTTGTGTTGAGAAAGTGTTGATTTGTTGTGACGTTACTTGTGCGTAGTCCTCGGAGAATCTCACAACTGAGTTGAAATGACCAGTTGCACCTAATACAGATCCTAACTGCTTGATTGAGTTGTATCGGCCATGCTATAATAGGAATTTTGTGATCCAGATTATTTATTGCAATAAAAAACAGCCAGAGAAGGACTTGTCAGTACAAATCGAACAAAGAAGTTATTTAAAAAAATGATCATTTGAATTTCCGATGTATAGGTATCATATAAGCCATCGGTTGCGCGATTGTTCGACATAACTTCTCATGTAGTTACGGACATGACTCCTCGGATTACTCATCAATCATGGTATGAAAAGCCAAGTACCAAACACTGTCGAAACATATGCTTGAAACGTTTGAGTATGAGTGGATATTGATTGGTTGAAGTCGGAATGTTTATGTAAACTGTGACCGTATATATATGGAAGATAGTTAACAGGTCGATATGCAAATACGTATAGTTTTAGATAAAGACCATACATAGAGATGTAACAATGAACAAGTGCCTGAAAATTAGTTCAGTATGATTGCAGCCATCGTATGCAGTACTTTCGAATGTAGATTTACAATATAAATCGCAATTTTCTGATTCATACACGTGACTAATCGGTCTTGCAGATAGGATTTTATTAATTGGACTGCAGGCAATGCATTTTGTGAGGTAAAGGATTTTGAATTAGCTTACAATACCTGAGATACCATATATACTGATAATATGTGAGAAAATGATTTATATTAAAGAATGAACAGTGTTAGTGTATGCTCTAGATTATTCCGAGAATTATTGCTTATAGTTCACCTAGTCGATATGTTTACGGTCAAGAAATGTCCTTCACGAATAGTGTAATATGTCACTGTATAAATTATTCAAAATTAGTCAAAATCAGAGACGATGCGATTGAGTAGCATGATAATATTCAACCTATTCTATCAATTGACTGTAGAGGTTTTCCAATTTTTACTCAGAAACGTTCACGATGACCAACAGAGGATGGAAGAACAGTATTTAGCAAGCACTTATCTGGATTACAAAAGATATTCAAAAATGCTGCGTCAGTACCTCAATTTACTAAAGTTTGTATGTGAACGTAAATTGACAGCTATTTGTTGAACAGAATAAGACGGTATTGTTAATCCACAAAGTAAATTTGTGTGAAAAGAGAGACGTGAGAAAATGGCCTGATTAAGGTACTAAAAACACAGGGATTTTGAAGTTGAGCCCTTTTATATTCTAATTAAGGAAGAATTGTATGGAATTTTAGTAGTTATTGAATTTCATTCATCTCCTATACACGTGCAGGAACATAGAAATCGTTTTATTCTTTCTTTCAGTGAAAGCAGGGGACGGATGATAGATTTATTTTTGTGCATTTTTCAACTTTGAGTCATATACCTAGGTAAACGATTGGATCACCAGAAATAATAATTTGATATTATATAAACCACCGAAGCCCCTTCCTATCTCGTTTTGTGTTGATATTTTTCATAATCTACACATTGATGTTTCCTAGCTCATATGTATCCTTACGACAAATACCTTCATCATAGTGTTAATGAAATATAATATTCATCAATACTATTACTGTTATTTTCATAATGGAAAGGAAATCTGATCTTGGTCAAACAAGCTTCCTCATTTTCACATACAAATGAATTGCTTATAGTGTCACAGTCTTAAAATGTCACCATTTTCAACACAAACTGTTGGCTATTTTATCTGATTCCTAGATTAATGGGATTAACATTTGTTATCCCGCGAAGTAGTATTTTATGTCGATAACTGGTGGGCCATATCTTTGAATACTCATTAAATCCGGTGAGTCTGTAATTTTTATACCCAAATTTCTTTTTTTTTTATCTGTTGCCTGATATATCGTTATTCTGCTCGAGGATACACCAGTTAACGAAGCCGCCATCATAGCAGGTAAGATTGTAGCTAGGCTTAGCTTGCATGACAACTATATAGTTTTCTCTGCGTCACAAGCCAACGTGGATCTCGATGCTAATCACGTAGGTGCTCAAAAAGATAGGAGTTGCTGTTTTCACAGCCACCTCAGTTTTCGAGATCGTTCTACTATTCCCGAACCCCATGTCTAACGAGCCGGCTCTCGATAGAGAAAGGCTGCAGATATTCGCCCAGCGGGGATCTTTCAAGCCACGTCAAAAGGCGACTTCTGAAGGGAGTACCGGTTGGTGCTGATTCCACCAGACTTTCGGGTTTGGCGCGCTTCATTGTCGAGCACTCTGTTCATACAATGTGGGAAACTTCGTTGGTCCCCAACCTCAGGTTGGCAGTCTATTTTATGTGCACGATATCCGAATTAAAGATAGGTACCTCGCTGACACAGGTGCCCAAGTACAAAACGCTCATCCGAATAACGTTAGCACCTGTAAACTTTCGTCAGTCCTTACTTGTTAATCATTCACAACTCATTTTACTTTGTCTCTTGGTCCCGAAGTCTGTAAGCGGGGTTTTACAGAATTATGGAAAACTTTCAGCAGATATAGTTTGCAAATCAACAATAATTGATCACATCACATCAAAATGACTAAACACGTGTATACAATAGCGGGACAAAAGAAGCTTCGGATAATTGATACTATGGATAATAAACTGGCGGAGTTAATAGGTGAGGCACTCGAATATATCACACAACTTTAGTTCATAAGTTACTCGGAAGATCTTATGGATAGAAATATATATATATATATATATATATATATATATATATATATATATATATATATAATAGCGATAAAGAGTCATAGATAGGAGAAAATCATCGATCAATTCTGAAACTTATCATCTGTCTGACATTCTTCCGGATATCGCACGTAAACGGTTGGTCGTTACATTTTTTATGGAACATCCACATGTATATTTATAAGTACTGCTGAATACCACCTAAATTAAATCATAGAATCTGATTTAGGCATGAGCATTCAGTCACGACGAAATCAGACAACTTTGTAAATTGAACTATTTTCTACAAATGTATATTTCAACAAGGTGGGGCTAATGAGAAACTAATAATGCAAACTGTTGAACCAGAGCTGTGCGATGTAAACGGTCTTCATTTAGTTGAGCTTTGAGGTCTAATGATGAAAACCGTTTCAGATTGTGGTCCAGCTTCAGCTGCCAGATCGTCGTTCCATTTCTCCAACAAACATGAAAATCATGACAACAGGATAATCGGTTATTGGTGAAACATGTTGAACTCATTTTGGTTAAAAATGACTTGCACTGGCGAATAGGTTGTTATACACCAGCCGAGAAGACTTAACAAGAAGACGCACTTATGTTGTCCAAAGAAGCACAAACTCCACTGGGAGGATGAGTACGCTGTTGAAGAAGAATCATACAACCTTCTTTCTACTCATTACTGATCTATCCATTTCATAGAAATCTGAAGTGAGTGTCAGTGTAATAAAAATCATCAGTTGGATTAGAATAAGTCCACAAGTTAACGTGATGGCCCTGAAATACGAAGGCTCAAAAATATCTATCTTGTTGAGTAATTTTGTCCATAAACAAGAGAATGGTAACGTCATCAATCGATTTCCATAGGGTGTTTTGTGGATCCATCACCATGAATACATTTTCGTGTACATTGATTTTATCTTCATTTCGTTTCATTGAATTATTGAACAGAATTAATCAGTTAAATGTTGAATATTTTTCAACGCACAGTGCCATACTATTTTTCATATTGTTTGATTTACACAAAATTTGCACTCACTTGAGATGTCTAATGAAAAGCCATTCTAAAAAAGGTGATGTATAGTGATAGATAGTTAATTATGTGTGAAATGATGTTATTATTTTACAGTTCTCGTTGAACTGAATAGATTAACTAGTTTATTGGTTGGTATGGATTAGTATCGATGAATATAGATTATATCCATTTTATGTATCCATTCGAAAACGATTATTATGCTTGAATAAAGCTGATAATTTTATTCCGAGTTAAAGATTTTCCTATCGGAAGACGTATTCTCACGGTCAACTGATCAGCCCATGAATAAAATTCGAAATTATGAAATTTGTCAAGTGAGTTGTGGGGATGAATCGTCACCAACAATGACTTCTGATAAATCAGTCAGTCAGATGCAACTTAGAACTTCGTACGTAAGTACATCAGTTCATGTTGACATACCACATCAGCACTGAGAAGTAATTGTCAATTCAAATCCAATAGTAGAAGAGGTAATAAGGGAATTAGAAGTAATCGGAGAGGTTAGGGTTAGAAGATATTATTCAAGAAGTATGATTCAGTGAGAAAAGTTTAGAGAGTCAAAACTAGAGGTGTTGAAGAATTCAGAAGATTAGGATTTGAGAGAACACAAAGAATAAATGCACCGGCGCCATTGCGAACGATTTTGAGCCATGTCATTCAAGGTCTCTAGCCATCGATTATTATCATCTCGTGGACCCCAACCAGGTAGTCGACAATTACCGACATGGCTCAGTTCACTAGTCAATGACTTCATGGATTTCTGCCATGTTTTGGTCTGGCCGCCCTTAACTTTCTTCCAACCTATTCCTACACTACGAAACAAAGCTCAACGGGGCAGTCGGTGGTTTGGCATACGCAGCACATGTCCCAACCAACTCAACTGATGAAGTTTCACCACTTCATCGATTGATCTGCCATCCTTACCTAGTACTCGTTTCCTAACGACAGCATTGCTTACTCGGTTGTCCCACGGTATACGAGCAATGCTTCGAAGACACCTATGATCGAAAACCAGTAACGTACGAATATCTTCTACTCTCACTGGCCATGTTTCACAGCCATATAGGAGAACGGAGCGAACTGCTGCACAGTACACTCGTCCTTTAGTCAGCAAACGGATATCTCGCCTACGCCATAAGTGACGCAGGTTGGCAAAAGCTAATCGAGCCTTCTGTATCCGAGCTGAGATTTCTTCAGTCACCAGGCCATCGGCACTGTGAGACTCCCAAGATAAGTGAAGCGGTCTACACGCTCGACTACTGCACTCCCTATCACTAGTTCAGGTGCCGATGCAACCCAATCTTGAAGCAACATTTTGCATTTCGAGGGGGAAAACCGCATCCCGGACATGCTTGCATTGTTGCTTGGCGTAGTCAGAAGACTCTGCATTTTGTCAGCATCTTCACCAAGTAGGACAATGTCATCGGCATATTCTAAGTCAATAAGTGAGCCACCTGGTAGAAGGTCTACTCCTGAAAATTCAGACGAGGATAAGGTTATTTCTAGGAGCATGTCTATGATAAAATTAAACAAGAATGGAGAAAGTGGACATCCCTGACGGACACCCTTTGATGTAAAGAATTCCGATGACAGTTCGCCATAAGCTCTCACTCGACCAGTGGTGTTCGAGTAAAGGGCTTGTATAAGGTTAATGTACTTCTTTGGTACACCTTTCAATGACAGACACTGCCACAGAACCTCACGATCCACTGAGTCAAATGCCGCCTTAAGGTCCAGGAAAACAACTATTGTAGGACGCCTAAATGTGTGTCTATGTTCCAGGACCTGTCGTAGTGTGAAGATGTGGTCTATACAGCCACGTCCAGGTCGAAAACCAGCCTGGTTTTCTCGAGTCTGCTCTTCACGAGCTTTCGTTAAGCGTCGAAGTATTATTGAGGCCAATATTTTAGATACTATATTAGTTAGACTTAGTCCTCTGTGATTGTCACAAGAAGACTTCTGTCCTTTCTTATAGATTGGGACAATCAGTGATTGAGACCAGTCGGACGGGATTGCGTCCAGTTCCCAGATTCTACCTAAGATCTCAGTCAACCTAGCTGCTAAAACTGGACCACGATCCTTAAATATCTCAGGGGTCAGTCTATCAGGACCTGCAGCTCGTCCTCGTTTCAGATTTCCTAACGCTTTCTCAACGTCATTAAGACTAGGGGGATTTGCCATTCAGGATGACTGGAGATCGTGGGTAACCGAAGAGTGTCTCGTGGCCAGTTGGACTGATCCCTAAAGTGTTCTGCACATCGATCCAGTCTCCTGGATTGAGAATGGATAATGATCCCATCCTTTTCCGAGATAGTCTCACTCACATTCGGGTTCTTAATACCAGTTTCTTTAATAAGGCGGAAAAGTTGTTTAGTGTTGCCTATCGCCGCTGCCTTTTCCATCGCTTTTGCTTTCGCCACCCACCACTGTTCGCGGTCGTTACGCAGACTTTTTATAAGTCTGTGCCTAAGCTGACTACGCTCTTCATCATGCTCAGAGTCAGGTGGGATGCGTTTTCGAGCATCCATCAGTTCGGTGGATGCGACTGATATCCACGGCTTCATCCTGGCCTCATGGTTTACCTTGCTAGCAGATATCACTGCTGTTTCCACAGCCTTTTTGATATCATACCACCATGCTTCTGGATGGGAATCACTTACATCGTTGCTTAACTCTTTCTAGTTGCTCCTGAAATATTTTCTTGGTTTGATTATCATTAAGTAAAACCCTAAGAGGCTTCCTTACGGTGTCTTTCCAACGTCCAGTAAGCCTCAAACATATACGAGCTCGCACTAGAGCATGATCTGAATCCAAACATGTGCGCCAGAACGAGCGACAGTCCTCTATCGAACCCCTCCATCGGTGGCTGATGGCGATGTGATCTAGTTGAGTCCAACATTGAGACGACATCGGGGGTCGCCAGGTCAACAGATGCTTTTCCTTATGCCTAAAGTTGGTGTTCGCTAAGAATAGGCGGTTATCTGAGCATAGTTGCAACAGACGGTCGCCATTGTCTGTTCTCTCAGTCGCTACACCATAACATCCACCTAGCTGTCTTTCCTTTTCACCTATTCTACCTACTTGAGCATTAAAGTCACCAGCCATTAATACTATATCAGAGCGCCTAGCTTTTTGGAGGAGGTCCGAAAGCTTTCTGTAAAACTCATCTTTAACCTCGTCTGAACTGTATTCAGTGATGGCATAGGCAGATATGACGAAGAGGCAACGGCGAGTGTCCCTATCCTTCGGAGTCCTTACTGTCCCGTTTAGTCGGACAGCGCACAAACGACTATCTACTGGGATCCAGTCTAGGAGAGACTGTTCTGCCCTAGGACTCAACGCTATGCCTACGCCAGCAAGACCCCTGGAAGCAGCATCAGGGCTACCGGATACACGAAGAGTGAATCGGGCTGCTTCTTTGTTTTGACAAGGTGGAATTAGGATAATGACTTTATTAGGATCCTGTATGCACGTTTCCAAGACGCAGCATATATCGATGGCACGAGATTCTAAAGTCCTAGCTAATGATGCCTGTTGCCCTATTTGACACAATGTCCGTACATTTAATGCTCCAACATGTTGTCTAGAGCGAGGTTTAAGGAGACCAGGAACGACGTTTCGCGAACTCGTGTCGTCTGCATTAGCGGTGCAGTGGGAAAAGGGAGTGTGAGTAGAGTTAGTCGTAGAGATAAGAGAGAAATTAAGGGGTGTAGGAAGGATTTGATTTTGACCAATTTGATCTCGCGTGCTGTTACAGGTATGTGGGCGGTTGTCACTTCCCGGCCGCCCACACCGTGGAAGGTTGATTCTTGAAGGACCTGAAAAGGAAGATGGATTAGTGTTGGTGCGTGACCGCAGAGCCCAAGGGACAACTGCTTGAGGCCGGTCACGCACGGCCTTTTTATGAAAGGTATTTAGAGGATTAGCTCCGTTCTTAAGGGCCCTTAGTGGGCACCCTTACCCAAGGAGACGGAAATCCGTGAGTTAGGGGAGGTGTGACATTTTTAGGGTCGACCTTTTCTAACCCTTCCTTCCTTGTGAGAAGGCAGCATCGCTGCAGATGCTGGTTGTCCGAGGGAAACACCTTACTGCTGTCACACCCGTCTGCAGTCAGCAGTACGACTTCGCCCTCAGACCTTGGTAGCTGCTTTTAGTCTCATCGTTCTCCAATCGACCTGCCTGGCATGGTAGGACCTGCAGGAACATGTTTTCCAGCCAGTATAGCTCGGTTGGGTCATCACGATAGGCAAGCCCGACCACCATGTCAAGGTAGCAGCTACGGTCGGGACTTCTGATAAATGGGATAAAGTAACTTCAGAGAATTTCACGACAAACTCATCATGACATGATTTGACTGAGTAGAAATTGGAAAGGCGAATGTTTTCACCTTAATACTGCAACTCCCACTTTCATTGATACTCTAATTAGAGATGGCACTTGACCAATTTCCTGTGAATCACCATGTGGCTGAATTGGTCTTCGGAAAGTGGAGGAATGATATACATCAAAATGTAGTGACTTGAATCAACGCCTTATGATCTGGCTTGGTTCTGTCCTAACATTCGTTTTGTATTGTTTTGATTTCTCGTTCATGTATCAAGAATAGCAACATTATTTGCAAACCTACTGCCTGTGAATAAATTCACTATTGTAGAATTTTGTTTTTAATAAACCGATTACGAAGCGAAAATACAATTGTGCTTTTTCAGTGATTTGGTTCGAATTCTCGGCACGAATTCATGTTTTAGAAAACCCAAGTGAATGAAATGGAAATCAACTTCAAGGATATGTGCAGTTATCTAGTTCAAGCATCTATAACAAATTCAATTCATGCAATATGGGTTTAAAAGTACTGTAGAAAATCTCCGACTCATGAATTATTTTTCATGACCTGGTGTATGAAATTGTAGCCACAAGTATAATAATGTCTTATTTCTTACTGAGTGCAACGCTATTTGCTTTTGGTATTCACATTTAATGTGTTTTTGATAATATTCAGGAATATAACTTGACAACACTTCGGGTTTCACCATCCTGACATTAAGATGTCTAAGTGTCTTGGTCACAACTCCTTCACTTACGATAGAAATTATTCACTTCATAAACGGTAAATGTGCCTATTTTGAATCAACAGATTTGAAATATAATTCATTTACATTTCAACAAATGGACTCATGAATATTGGAATTATGAATTATAAAGTCTATTGTTGCATTTCACTGTCATTCAATAGTAAGATGGATTTGTCATAGACATAAGAAAGTGAAAATATAACAGGTAACTCATGAAGATTAACATATTTTCATGTCTCCATATACTCTGTGATCAGAATTAATAATTCGAAAGAAAGTTTCTTTAAGGTCTGTGTCAAGCTATTGGACAATTTAAATAGTCCACAAATCTTTTGACTTCGTGTGTGCACGCCTATCTCGCCTACCACATATCTGGCTTACGTTATCTCACCATATATGCTTATTCATGCTTCATCGAATCGCTCTTTAATGCGAAATGTTTCGAGAATTTTCAAATGGTTTTGTTACAACCCAGGTTTTACTACTCATCCCTTACTGACGTTCATTCTATTCATTTACATGTCTTAAAAATTCAATGAAAAAAGGCATTCTCACTAGAAAAGATACGCTTCCGATAAAGAAAATACTGCATCGAGTACCGTACTACCTACATTAATTTCTTCATGTTTATTGATAAGAATTTATTGTTGACGTCGATAGAAGCAGACTGTGGTTCGATTTAAACAATATCGAAAATTTTTGATATTATATACACATGATTTCATTATTTAGAGATTTCATGCTGTATTATCGATTCAAAATTCTTTGGTCTTCTATAAATACACGAATAGCACAACAGTTAAGAATGAAGCTTTACTTCATAAGTGAGACAAATCATACATTTGCACGTTTAATAGTTTGAATAGGTTGTAGAATCTCGCTGTCGAAAATGCTTGATTATCATTAATAAAATGGCTAATCTCACAAATTGAAATACTTTGAAGCAAACCATAAAATATTCTGACTTTAGTTTTGTGATATTTATTATGTTTAAGGAATATCCCATAACATATTTTTCCAATCGTTCAGGAGTTTTAGTTGAGTGGTTGAATAAGAATGGCTAACAGAACCGCAGCTATTCACAAAAATGAACATCGGTCATTATATGTTCTACGAAGCAGATTATTTATAACTTCACTCACCAGTCTGTGTGAAACGTCATCTTTCTTTTATTGCACTGTATATTTTTGAAAAGAAAATTCGATCTCTTAATACTTTTTCCCTTTGTATACCAGTAGTGATATGTTCAATCAATTTAAAGTTTGTAAATGAATTAACATAAAGTTAGAATTGTTTAGTCTTTGCTTCTATTTGATAATATTGTGATTGTATTATGGATTAACTGAAGAGTTCATTTTTTATAGATGTTATCAATTGGGCACTTAAAGATTGAAACTAACAATGTTTGATCGGTACGTGAAGTTGATTGAACTAAATGAGATTTGAATAGATGTTATCGTTGATATTGAAAATTGAATTGCTCTGGCAACGTAACTGTAAATGGTTAGATACATTATGAAAACATCCTTATTAATGGATTCCGAAAAGTAAATTATTCAGCATTCCAGATGCTTTTGTCTGGTGATTCCTCAACCGTTCTATGCAATAGCAACCGGTATAAAAATGCCGAGGCTACTTGTGCATTAGTAATTCTTTTATTCCATCAGATCCGTGTCTGATATTTGACAATTGATATAACAGTTGTATTCGACATATAAATGTATTTATTTGTGCTTGTAATCCTAACAAAGATACTGTCAGTTGCACGTTCAAACTATGGAAAGTGTTAGATGAGGGATGAGTGCTCGGATTCCATGGAAATATAATTCGTCGATAATCACTGACGTTTGAAATATTATCCAAAGCACCTAAACTATGCACTGGGATTCAGACTGTTTTCACTTGGAAAACTTATGATGTTTCATGATGAAAGTCATGTTTCTTCAAAAGTCAGAAGTCCGATGAGCTGTTTTAAAACAGAGGATCATTATCGCTTCCTGCAGTACAAACATAGAGTAGAATAAATTCAATGTCATCGAAAGCTATGCATAAGCTCCATTCTATGGGACGCGGCAATCAATCGTGGAGAAATGCACCACGAACGACTTCACGATTCTGTAATGAGATTGACATTGTGAGGTGAGAATCGACAACAGTGAATATGCAGATGTTATGAGAAAAAAAGACTAAGAGAAAAGACTTGAAAAGGTGATTAGACCTCAGGGTACAGTGAAGACACTTGATGAAAAGCAAAGTGACTAGGAACGATCAGCAAAAAGCGTGGACCTAGAAGAACGGTGAAAACATAGTTACAGCACTTTGATGAACTGTTGGATCGACCAACACCACTGAAATCGACCGACATCAAAGCAGCACCAGTGAACCTCTCATTTAATGTTCCCTCACTTACAATATAAGATGTCAGCATGAACTTCAAAAAAACCAAGAGCGGCAATGCAGCGAGGGGACTTACCTACCCAGCAAAGGCATTATGAGCGATTAGTACCACTATCGCAATTCAATAATGTACATAGGGATTGATGTCGACGAGTGCCTTTCGCTGATTCTCGATTACTGTCTACACTATTCGCAGCTCCACTATTACTACTAGTATTATTTTCAGTCGTAGTAGTAGAAGTAATAGTAACTTCTTCGTGACATCCATTCCACTCCTGTGTCATATTCACTATTACTCGACCAACATTTCTTTCATTTCTACGAAGGTCATTCACCTCGTCTGTGTTACCACTGTTGGTACTGCTCGTCTGAGGACATGTGGTACATGTGGATGATAGTGGAGAGAAACAGGTGGTTTACTCCGTACTCAGTTCCACGTGCTGGTTATTGGACGCAACAGCATAACCATGGAACTTAGATGACTTCTCATATCCAGCAGTAGACTGATCCCGAACGTTCTCATTAGCGCCAGTACTGTGTCTGATGCTATTGCCACAGTCGCCTACCTTCTCGAAGCCAAACGTCCAACCTTGTTATGAATTGAAATACTCAGTGAAACTTCACTTGTAAAAATTGAAGAAACCGCACTACTTACAGTGACCCTACCCTCTTTACCATCGCTTTTGTCATTCACATTTATCACACCATCAACAGACGCATGATCTGTCACCTCGTCTCTATCGATGTATTATCCACAGAGATATTTCCACACTCCACAGCTGTTGACGAACTGCGAGATAGTTGGCATGCGTGCCTTGAGGGTAAGCTACAACTACCACTGTGAGCACTTATATTAACATCACCAACATTGTTGTGACTATTTGAACTACTATTCGTAGTTATACCCAAACCTGAATGACGGTGACATTCATCTTACGACTCTGAGCAAACATCAGCTGGACGTGCTACGCTACTATTATCTTTTACTCCACCACTAGGATACTCAAAGGAACTAGATACAGTAGTCCGCAGACATCCTGAGATGAGATTGAATGAAGAGCAGTTTAAGAATTTGCTTAGCCTTCTTATAGCCGGCAGAAGCTTCCTTCTTGATGCGAACTTCAATGTCTGTTCTCTCTTTACCTTCGTAGTAGTACAATAAATATAGCAAACACAGGCTATCAATAACAACTCGAGATTACACCAAAGTCTCGAACTACCTCACGAATTTCCAATACATACGTGGTTGTCCATTAAAGACTTAACTCAATCCCCGATAGTTATAGACCTACAACCGACGCTGTAGATATCAAATTATCTCCAGATGCTTCAAAATTCTCATTTAAACTACGATTTTTCGTGCACTCTAATAACCACTAACGATAAAAAAAAAACTAGAATGATAGTCGTCCATATCTGAGAGTGAACCATTAATCTTTGGTTTATCAAAAAAATAATTGATTTGTAACATAGGATTCGTCTAACTGTTTATCTCCTTGGCTTCACAAAGAAACAAAAAAACTCAAAAAAGCACAAAAATTTAAACTAAAACAAAATACAAATATTAACATCCCAAAAGGGAATTAAACAGGTTACCAGAATGTAGAACAGAAAGAGACAATAAGAACATATTAAAAATGTATACATGGAGGGATTTTCCTAAACAAAGCCTTCGGAAAGTATTCTAAATATTTTCCTCGTAAGCTACTTTCCGACACTGGGATATTAATTGAAATAAGTGAATTTATTTTATCATTCCTGTCCTTGAGTGGTAGCCGCTTTTGAGTTTTAGTGTTGTGATTCTCCTCATTTACATGCACCCACTGTTCTGAATTGATAACTTATACTTCAAATAATCAACAACCGTTAATTTTGTCGGTGTTTTAGTTAGGTTGTTGGTTGCCTTGGTCACCTGTTTCACTGGTTACGTGCAACGCGATTTTGATTTGTCCGTCGATACATTTGAGCTGATTTTGGGTGGGTCCTGTGGCTTCACCGATGCCTCTGATACTCTTAACCGTGAGCAGATATACCAGAAACACGGGCATCGGTGACAACCCGAATCCACAGTACCCTCTCGGTACCGCAGTGTCGCAGTTACAATGGACCCATCTACTGAAGAAATCGCATTCAGAAGCAGGGTTACTGATTTTACTGACATTGAACAGGCGAAAAAGTCATCCTTATGCGGTTTCTGTACGATTCACTGTGTCGACGGAGCCATGTGACGAGTTTTTCTCCTATTGTTATCTGGTCTACTGATCATTTTGGGAACAGGAATTGGAGGAGTTTTGTTTTGTTCCCGCTCTTTAAGATCTAGGGGTTTTTGAGTTGTGTGATCCGAAATGTGAACACTAATATGAGGAATGCTTTCAAGTGACAGTTTCAGTTTTTTCACAACCCTGTCATTCGACACTGAAATTTTCGACTCACTAGTGACCTCAGGGTTCATACTTCCCCAGGTTTTCTTGGTTGTTTCAATGTAAGATGTGCTGGCAACCTTATTACCTAACATGATACCGAGAAATTTAGAGCTGAAAGCCGAGAAAATTTAGATACAAACTACACTAAATAGGAATTAAGAAAGAAGAACTCAGTAGTATATAATATAACTACAAGGAACATAGCATGAAATTACTCCTAAATTGCAACCATACCTTTGACCGTCCTAGCAAGTAACTTCGCATGTATCCTGTATCTTGTCAACAAGTTCTGTGTTTGCGAGTGAATGAATGTGTGTATGCTGCCGAAGCAACTAAGAAGAGAGCAGTTGATCGAGGCATGTATACCGACCACAAAATATATCGGACTTGAAATGATTCCATTTATAGAAAATTGTACTCAGATTGTCGACAAGTGAATGGAGACAGCTTTTTTAGCTTTAGGAGAGATTGAATATATCAAACTAAAGATCAAAATGGATAGATTCCTGTAAGTAGAGGAAAGTCAGCGAGGCCACCTCAAATTCAAAGCGCGCTCTAATTAGTTCATTAGTATTTCTTTTATTTCATCAGATCCGTGTCTGATATTTGACAATTGATATAACAGTTGTATTCGACATATAAACGTATTTAACTGTGCTTGTAATCCTAGCAATGATAATGACAGAAGAACGTTCAGACTGAGGATAGTGTAAGATGAGTGTTGAGCTATCGCATTCCACAGAAATATAATTCGCCAAAAATGACTGACGACTGAAATATTATTCAAGACACCTAAACTATCCACTGAGAGTTAGAAACATTTTACTTAGAAGAGTTTTGCCTTCTCATGATGAAAGCCACAAGTCCGATGCCCTGTTTTAAAACTCAGGATCATCAAAGCCTCCTTAAATACAAACATACACTAGAATAAAATCAACGTCATTCGAAGCTGAGCGTTTATCACTGTTAGCAATAGGAAATCATACGCTTCATTCTATGAGATGCGACAGTCAATCGTGAAGAAATGCACCATGAACGACTTTATCATTCTAGATTGAGAGCTTGATGCCGAGATGGGAATCGAAAACATTGAATATGCAGGTATCGTGAGAAAAAAGACATAAAGAAAGGAACCGAAAAGGTGAGAGATTCGCCAACGTCTATTCATAAATCGTGATACAACGGCAGGGTAGAGCGAAGATACTTGATGAAATGTAAAGTGACTGGGTACGATCAATAAAAAGCGTTGACATAGAAGAACGGTGAAAAACATAGTAGCAGCACTTCGATGAACTGTTAAATCAATCAGCACCACTGAAATCGACCGACATCAAAGCATCACCGGTGAACATCCCATCTTATGTTCCCTCACTTACAATGTTAAGGATCAGCATGGACTTCGGTCAAACCAAGAGCGGCAAAGCAGCGAGGGCAGTTAACCTTCCAGCAGAGGCATTAGGAGCGATTATTACTACTGCTTATAAGTAGTATATGACGTGAGTAAAGACGTAATGTCTGGAGCAGAAAATGGGGAAGATCAAGAAAGGAAGAGCGGGAACACAATGGGATTTGTATGAAACACATTGTTAGGATATTCACCAAATATTCTAAGAATACTACTTTTAGAAGCACAATCCTATTGGTGGATTTCTAATGGTCGAAATTATGATCGTTCTAACCGTCAAGGTTAAACACTTTAATGTTGCCTCTTATTGGTCATCTGGACTGTCAATGTCATTCAGATGTTCTTTTCTATAGGTGGGCCTAAACTGACTTAATTTTTCCGTTTCTCCTGCCTACCTCTCTTCTGTATTTGACCCAATATACAACTCCATCCCACGGTGTTGCGTTCTGATATCTAGGAGATTTGGAAATAGCATTTTGAGTCGTATTGGGATATTTGAATTGGACGCCGCTAGGACTGAAGAGCTATACTTAGCAGCGTTACAACAAAATTCACGACGAGCTGGTGACTAATTATGGATCCAGCTAAATTAGAAAATTTGTTTGCACGACAGCTGAAGCTGATGGAGATGCTTACTCAGACGCACATCTCTTCTCAAGTCTCATCTACACTGACAAATGCTGACGCCAATATTACGTTTGATACTTGGTTCAGGCGTTATGAAGATCTGTTCAAAGTTGATTTGGCTGACAAAGATGATTCCTGGAAGGTGCGTCTTCTCCTTCGAAAACTTGGTCCGTCAGAACTGGACAAGTATTGCAACTTCATCCTACCGCAGAAACCATGTGAGCGATCATTCGCTGCTACTGTTCGGTCCCTCAGCAAAATTTTTGGGGATAAGCATTCTCTTTTCAATACACGTTATCGCTGTTTAAAACTAGTCATGAATGAGTCCGATGACTTCTTGACCCATGTTGGTATTGTCAACCGCGAATGTGAACAGTTCAAACTCAGATCCCATATGCAGTCTACAATTACCCGAATTCTCCGACATCAGAACTCGGTTGCTTAACCGCCTCGAACAAGATCCAACACTGACACTCGATGCTATCGCTGATGAGTACCAACACATCACCAACTTACAGCGTGACACCACTTTGGTTTATTCTGGGAGCCAGGGTGGTTCCGAACTTCATGTTGTTCAGCAGCAGAACAAATCATCTAGATCGAAAGCCTTTGGTCGTTCGAATGCCAGTTCTGTTTCTAATCACTCAAAATCAGCGCATAAGAAGCCCCCCTCACCATCTTGTCACTGTGGAGACTGGCATTATTTTAAATTTTATCCATTCAAGCAGCATGTGTGCAATCGCTGTCAGAAAATTGGTCATAAAAGCCGCTTTTGCCAATCAGCCAAATTCACTGGCCGGCGAAATTCACAGACGCAGCGTCGTTATTCCAAAAAGCCGGTTGCTGTATCTAGGATTTTAGCAGCAGTCTTTCACACGGATGCTTCTACTCGACGCAAATTTCTGACCCTCTTGATCAATGGTCAGCTGGTTCAATTGCAGTTGGATACTGCATCAGATATCACTATTCTGTCAGAAGAGACCTGGAGAACGTTGGGTCAACCACGCATCAAAACATCGTCGCAGACAGCTGTCAGTGCCTGTGGGGGTCACCTTCCTCTTCGTGGTAAACTTGATTGCTGTGTTTCGTTCAGAGGTACAACCTTTAATGGAACGTGCTACATCAACAAGTCTTCTCAGAACCTTCTGGGGTTAGATGGGTTCGAAAAACTTGGTCTAACTGATCTTCCCCTCAGTACTGTCTGCAGTCAAGTCAAAACTCTTGCCATTAAACAACAGCATGCTGCAGATTTTCAAAAGTGATTCACTGAACCTCTTCAGCCTGGTATCGGACTGCAGCCAGTTACCACGCCTGAAGAAAATATGATCTCAGATAACCAAGCATGTCAAGTCCAAGATGAAGCAGACTGGGATGATGGAGAAAAACATGATACAATAAACAAACAAAGATATTCACGTGACTCCATTCTTTCTTGTAAATCCTCAAGCGTCAAAGTGAAGCTAATAAATGATAAGGATATCATCAAAAGCCTTTCAAATAACAAAAGATCTCGTGATCAACTAAAGCCAGGGGGAGATAAAAAGAAAGGTAAAATTACGAAGAGCCTCCCACTCTGTTTGCTGTTGGATACTATTCAACTTCCGCCTCCGCTGCCTAAACAAAGGATGAAGATTCCATGGCCGATGGAAAATGAGGACGGATATTTACAGAGCTTCCTGAAGAAGTTTGAGGCCGTGGCGGAGCTGGTGGGTGTGAAGGAGCCAAGGGCGAAGTTGGTGGTGCTGGGGACGCTACTGAGAGTTAGGGCAAAGGACATATATGACAGCTTGGACGGCGCTGGCGAGAAGACGACATGGGAGACGGTCACGGGGCGGTTGATTACGGAGTTCGACAGCCCAGTGGACAGGGAGGAAGCGATTCAGAAGTTTCGGTTAGCGAAGTTGTCGGTCGACGGTGACCCACTGGTGCTGGCTGTGGAGCTTACCAAAACGTAATGAAGGAGAACACAGGTGAGGATAACCAAAGTGAATTTATCTCAAATTACAGAGTTGATTGGTAAAGTAGGAAAACCATATCGTAAATCGTTACCTCAAAGCTCGCTTGATAAATGCCTTACTATGGATTTGACGTCTGCAAGCATGAGCTGATCAGTTGACCTTGAGACCTCATTTCATACCAGGAATATCCATGTCTGTGATTGGCTGCTGTGTATTTCAGTGTGCTGTTTTCGTAGTTCTTCCAAGGACGTTTCTATGATGTATAAATAAACGAGAGTTGTGTGCTTCACTGTATTGTGATTGCTGGGTGATTGTAGAATATACTTTTCAAGCTTACAAAGACTTCTGTTTACAGCTTGGGATTCAATGTAGCCTATCTGGACGCTGGTAGTTGTCTCGTTCGCGTTTATCAACTGAGGTGAACTCGTATTAGATTCAGGCGTACCTAGTGACGAGCGTACGGGCCTGTAAGCTTGTTTTATTACTTACTAACCTACACCTGTTATCCCCAACGAAAAATAGGCTGCCGATCAGTCTTCTACAACCAACTTCCCTTACAATTTCTGTCCAATTTTTGTTCATTTTTCTGATGTCGTTCTGTATTTCTCTGCGTTATGTGTTGTTTTACGTTCCTTTCTTAGCTTTGCGTGGAGAGGTCCTGTTGAGGGCTTGTCTTGTGACGCAGTTATGTGCTTTCCTCAAAATATGCCTTATCTACTTTCACTGCTTCTTCCTGATTTCTTCCTCAGATTGCATTGGGTTTGGTCTCTCACACAGTGGGTTGTTGCTTATAGTGTCTGGCCAGCGGACGCAAAGTGTTTTGCGTAAACAACTAATAATGAACACCCGTATCTTTAGGATGATGGCTATCCTAGTTTTTTCATGTTTCACGCAATACAGTACAACTGTGTTGAGAGTTGCATTGTAATTTCTGATTTTGGTGTTGGTGATATTTGTTTGAGGTTTCAGATATTTTACAACTGTAAAATTGCAGCCTTTGCTTACCCAATAAACGCGGTATTAATATTTTGTGATGTTGTCCGCCCCGTTGTCCAGTGCTTCTTGAGTTTCAATATCATTTTGGGGATAAATCAGCTCTTCTCTGGGTTCTCACATCTTTCATGCTCCTTCTGAACTTTTTAAATGATGCAGATATTGTCGATTTGGTTATGAGTAGTGTGATCCGGTGAAATCCATGTAGCTTTGTGCATGCATCTGCGTGAGAATATTGTGCCACCGCTGACAAGTTTGTTGAAGGCACATATTTTTGCCGATCTCTCACCGTTTTCGTTCTTTTCTTTATGTCGTCTCTTGACGACTTTTTATTCCAGCGTTCTCAATTCCACCCTTGGTATTTATGTCTCTCGTTAGAGTGGGCAGTTGCTTTGGTGAGCATCTGTCGATGATTGACTCTAGCCTTTCGTAGAATTAATCTTTAACGTTGTTATTGTAATCATTGTTAGATGCTCAGCATTGGATGACGTTCATTGTAATGTCCTCTATCTTTGTTTTAAAGGGTGGTTCGGGACCGGCACTAGTCTCAGAGGGACTCCAGACGGCGTTTCGCTACATACCATGGTCGAAATGAAAACGTCATTCTATGTTGTCAAGCGATAATAACTGATTGTTCACTCAAGAATTCTTCAGTGGATTTAAAATTACTGAACTGAATGTAATTCAGATTTTAGCGATGGAAAATAGAATTGAATTTTCGTAACTAACTTACTACTGGTTAATTACGCAGTTTTATTCTGTACCTTTGCAGGATTGACAGTATCAAATCGCATAAGAATTTTCGCTTTTATTGCGTTTCACATAAATGTTGTGATTCGGGACGAGGTGTTCATTTCCAGTTAGGCGCTATTTATGCCGTAAGAAATTTCCTGAATTACACTCTTTTTCTTATATGTAGACAAGTGAAGAGAATTTGAGAGTGGGTATACTGTGGTGTTTGAATGAACTAGTAACTTCTTGTTGTTGTTGAATGCTTGATTTCGAATTCTAAATACAATACATTCGTTTGTGCATATATTTAGTTCTTGATTCACATACTTCTAATTATCACATATACCCTATGATTAATATTAAAAAATACAATGCCCCTTCTCTCTTCTCTTCGCGTTTATTTCTTTCCCGATCATAACACTCATCTCTTTCATTTTATTACTTATCACAACTACCTTGAACGCACTGCAGGTGATGCATATTAGTTTCAAGGCAGATTATTAATTTAAGAATTATGTCTATCATTCGGACGAATTTCTATTGATGTTCATTTACAAAAACAAACAAGATGAATCGTTGTTCAGTAATTATGGCGAAAATACGTTGAAATCACTGATTTATACAACGAAATACTTGACTTCGAAATGTGACAAGATGGAAAGCGTGATGGTGTCCAATCATAAAAAACAAGTGAGTGATTATAGAAAAATAATCTACTTGAAATTATGAAAGCTGATTATATTTTAGATAGTGGTGACAGAACTGCTATCATTTCTGATAATTCATGCGTGTTCTGTTTTTTTCCCATCATTTCACGGCCGAGAATTGTGTTTTCTAAAATAGAAAGAATGGTAACCCAACATCAGTATAGCATGGCAAAACCAGGAAAAAGCTCAGTTTCCATTTTTGGGATGTATGTAAAAGAAGGAAAACACAAGTCAATATAGCAATTGAGAAGATCACACTGAAGCACACAGTCTGAGAAAGATCCTAGAAATGCTCTCGAACTACGCATATTCATCATTAAATTGAACGGAACAGAAGAAAAATGTGTGCAAAGAAGATGGAACAGTATGAATGATAAACGGGTTAGAACTGTGAAAACTTACTGTACTGCGTAGTAACAGACAATCAACATGTTTATGTCACATCCATATTTAACACATCTGGTGAAGCCGCAACCTACGTGGGTCGTTTCTGCTTTAACAACCTAGATTTAGTATGGAGTAACAAAGAAATCAGTGATCATTGACAGATTTGTGCAAAAGTGTGACTTCTCATCTAAGCACGCATTTTGTGACTAAACGTACCCGCTTGTAGCTGTCACAATCTCCATACGGACTGCATGTGTCTGATGCGTGATCGTAATATTTCTCCTCTCTTATCCATTGGTTTATAGCACTGATGTGAAGAATAATAATTAATGTATTTATAGTCGAAAACCTACTGTTCGAATGAGTATCCGACCGCATAGTTTCCTTCCACATGATTCCATTTTCCAACTGATTTAGCCATTGTCCATGCATTCTGTTCACAGTATGCGGACCACTTTTTGGCTGCAGCCGCCAAATCATCGTCCCATATCTTCAAAAAACAGGAAAATCATGAAAACACAATAATCAATAATGTGTGAAGAATGAAATGCAGACGCATTCAGATTCAATCTGCAGTACAAAGTGTCCACATCATCTGAAACTTACAAGAGGCTGTACTCGTACTCTGGCCGGCTCAATACTTGTCGCGTTACATAAGCTTCGTTCTGCTCGTAATTCATTATGAATATCTAGTATCAACTGTATATCACGATCTGTTACTCCTATGACAGCCTGAACAAAGCAAATAACAACAAGCAGTTTGAGCACCATTCTCATATACCTGGTTGCAGTTAATGTCTTCCATGTATTTATACCCCTAATCACGTGACAACTGTCCTCATGTGGGAATTTAGTATCATCAGGTTGAATTGCTCTTACGCGATCGGAATGGAGTGCATCACGATTGTCCTAAGGAAGTTCTCACTCAGGTGAGACGAGTATATTGTATATAATTTTGTTTTATTTTACATAGATTGAGGACGTGAGAATGATTGTGAACCACTTCTACAGTCATATGCAAGTGAACATGAGTACATCGCGAGAGTTTTGTTGCACTATTACTGTGGCCTTATTTCGAAATTTCACATGCACCACTTTTAATCAACACGCCACGTTGAGATTCATCTTTCTCGCTCTATGTAATACATAGGTTTTACTGACTAAGGAAAATCTATGCATTCAACCTAATGTAAATTTTCACGTCTTGAGTTATTCGTTTCCACTGGAGTATTAGAGGATTTTACGAACTGGATTATTTCTGCAACTGACGGATTTCAGCATCAGCAGATTGATATTATATTCCTTGTCACAGATATTGATATGCGACACCATCCTGTTGTGAAGTTGTTCGGACACTCTTCTGACACATTCTTTTTTTGAAACAGTATAAATGCATATTTCTGTTCAATTTCAACAATTTCATTGACTACGCTGTTAGGTATGCGGTCCCATATGCTTTAGAGTTGTTACGTAGCCCTATAGATGCTGGCACTATGATCCATGAATATTCCAGTATTCAGGTGTCAGTTGACGCTATAATTATTTTGCAATTTATGTCCGACTATAAATGAGGATAATTGACTAACCAAGGTCATGCTTCCATTGGTATGGTTCGAATATAGATCTTATTCCATCACGGTTAAGTGAAATGACATGGAAAATTAACGGTCAAAAACATATCGTCAAATAAAATACAGATATGTGAAAACTTTTTCAGTGGAAAACTAGATCGTCATTCCATTCTTCCAAGAAACATGAAAATCATGTCTCACATGTACAATGAGAGGCTGTTCAAAGAAGCACAGAATCCACTGGGAGGATAAGAACACAGTGGATCAATAATCATCAAACCTTTCTTCTAAGCAAAAGAAAGCATATGCGTCTACAATAAAATTAGACATGAGCGCCATCGATTTCCTAATCTGTGACGATCTATTTATTTCATAGAAATCTGAAGTGTTAAATAGAAGACAAAAACGTCACTATTAGTTTACATATGGATCAGTAGCTGTCCACTTGCGTTGTTCATGATTCCTCGATTTATCTTTACAGTAAATTACACATGGTGTTGGCGATCGATCTTTATTCATCAACAACCCACATCTGCAACCAATTTCTCGATCACTTTCAAGAATAGTGACAAACAACATTGCGATGGTAATTAAAATGTTATTTTGTTAATAATTACGGGAGGTGCTTTCTGGATCAGACGATGCAAATCTGTTTCAAGTGTGGACAAGTATACTTGATGGCTTCGGAAAAATGAATGCTCAGAAATTTCGATCCTGATGAGTAATTTCTTTCAGTGAACAGAAGAATGTTAAGAGGTGGTTATATTTTGTATGCGTTAAGCTGTATCGAATTATTTTACGATATAGATATTAAAATTGATTTCAGTGTGAGACATAACACTGAATGGTCTTAAACTTCAGAAAACGCCTGACACATTAAAGAGTGTATTACAGATATGTCGACTTGATTTCAGTCAAAGTCAATAATCAATTTACTATCCCATTTCTAACTCAGTGCAATGCTCTGGTCTTTTCGTTTCCAGATTTCCTGTGAGTTTTAATATAAGACCAGAATATACCTTGGGCACTCTTTGAGGTTTCACCATCCCGACATTCGAATGTCAAGTTTCTTGTTCATAACTCGTTCACTTACAAGAGAAAAATTACAATTTCATAAACAGTAAATGTGCATATTTTGAATTAACTGCTTTGAAAAATAATTCGTTTAGCTTGCAATAAATGGTAATACCAACAACTGAACATCACTTAACGCCTAAGCGCATGTTCCATTTGCCAACTTCGGCAGTCAAAGATTGAGTTTCTCTGTGTGCCTGTAGTTTGGTTGTCCATTTGTAATGTTCCAAATAAATGTTTTCAGTAATTCGTATTTGTCTTCTCATTTATAAGCCGTGAGGTGTTATTTAGTACTTTCTACAGGTTGGAATACTACAGGGGAAACCGTAAAACATTTTGTCGTTACTCTATTGACGTTTGTTGTTTTCAGTAAATATCCCAGGAGCTTTACTCGAATGTGTAACTTAGGGTGAATAAATATTGTCAAATAACGCTAACTAGATAATCAATAATTCAAACCATTTAAACTATTCACATTCAGATAGGAACTTTTGATTGAAAAGAGTCATGAAATTTCGTGCGGAAACTTGAGTTCATTCAAAGTTACGGGGCCGCTACGCTGTCTAAAAACCAGAACATCGGATAATCACACTACCCAGAACCAAATCAATCACATCTGCATGAATATGAGGTTCTGAATGACCATAAAGTAGGTGAGAAGCAAGATGAAAACCGACGAAACTTCTCATCGGCACTTCGTGTTACTCAAAATGAAGCTAAAACTAATCAAACTGGAGAAAGCGTTCGACATCGTGGAAATATTGACTCTGTGGACGCTTCTCCAACTTTATAAGCAACAGCGTTGATGAGAATGGTAGATCTGATGCCGATGTGAATGTGTGGATTGAAAAGCAAAATGAAGCATTTCTAAAGTTGAGAAACTTCTTGAAGGTTAAACAACAATCAACCAACACGAAAGTCAGAATTTTCAGCACCACTGTCAAGACAGTTCTACTGTATGAGGAGGAGGGTTTGGGGACTTGGAGAATTACGGAAGCCATCATCTAAAAGTTGTAAGCGTTGTTCAGCAGTTGTTTGCAAAGAATACTGCAGATGCCCTGGTCAGACTTATTCATGGAGTAAACAAACCAAAACGCAGCGCTGAAAGAAATCAAGAGTGAGCGCTAAAGGTGGTCTGGCGACACAATGAGAGCACCTCAGGGAGTAGGTTTGAGAATGATGACCCATGGCCTATGTTCCATTGTCGGTAACTGATATAAGCAGTTAGGTTTTAATGAGAAGCTTACAACGAAATATTTAAACAAGTATTTAGAAGTTTAAATTCAGTATACAGCTGGATCAAACAGACGAACAATTATGTTATGTTGCACAACCTCTAGCAAAAAAGTAGCTAAAATTTTGATATCTGCTTGTCAAATTAATAGTCGTTAACATCGAGATGATCATAGATGAAACGGCTGTCAACCATGACTTTTAAGCGTCGTCGTCTCAACTGGATGTTTTGGTTGGAGAGCTTTCATTATTCATCTGGACAACATCATCAGCGCTAATTTCAGATAGAATGTTAAGACAATCAAGACAATTACAGTCAGTAGTAACAATGAAATAAAGATATAGATTACATCACAATGAATCATAGGTAAAAGTACAAGTTGATAGTAGGAGGACAGGCGTACTGATAGTAGTAAGAAAAATAAAATGCGATAACAAACGTTTTATCAACAGTCGATTAAACGTGGATAAACAGACTCAAAATATTCATTACAAAACAATAAAGCATCAAGTAATAAGAAGTGTGTACATTAGTAGATAGAGAAAGGCAGAAAATAACCAACAAATAAAAGATTTGAAGATAATGCCGAACGTAACAAAATAAAAAAACTGTAGTTATGTCATATCCGGCAACATGCATCAGTACACCTGTCTTCCTACTAGCAACCTATTGCATCAAAATTAAGTGAAATGATATCGATAGTTCGGAAACGAAGTCATACCGTCAAATGAATACAAATATTTTAGACCAGATCACTCAATTAAACTATCCTCTCCCTTGCTTACACTTCGGTCCTCTCCCACAATCTTCACTACCAATTATTAAACTAAATTCATCTATATGTTACTCAGTTCTGAAATTTTACTCATATTATCATTTTAATTTATCCTTATTACCCTTATTACTCTCCACATTGCAACTAACTGATCTCCGGTTTGGTAATGTGACGGCCGCCAGTATCCAGAAACCTTACTGCCCTGAAACAAATGTTTCATTCAAATCCCGAGACATACAAACTCACCACCAACTGCCAACTGACTAGAATTAGACAGTCTAGTGGCTAGACCTCCATCCATTGGACACCTGGAACCGTACCGAAAGAACAAGGATCGAGCGCGAAGAAATCAAATTGGTTTACACTAGCTTGTGAAAAAGATATTGGATATTGGATGTTTAGTTGAAAATTAGATTGACTGAATTCATTTCAACACTAAGAGAACAGATTGAAGCCTAGGCTAACAAGAAAACACTATCCACAAAGACATGAATGTGGTTTATTTCTGTTGTATTTTTACACGTTATCACGTGACAATTGTCCTCATGTAGGAATTTAGTATCATCCGGTTGCATCACGATTGTGTTCTTAGCAAGTTCTCACTCAGGTGACACGTTTACATTGTATATAATTGTATTTTAATTTCGCATAGATTGAGGACATGGGAAGGACTGTAATCCACTCCCACAGCTATATGTAAATGAACATGAGTTCATCACGAAAAATTTGTTGCATTATTGCACCGGTACATTTTTGAGTTTCACATGCACCACTTGTAATCAACGCGCCACGTTGTGTTTCATCTTTCTCGCTCTTTGGTATACATATGTTACACTGGCTAAGGAAAATCTATGCATTAAACCTAATGTAAATTTTCACACCATCCTGTTGTGAAGTTCTTCAGATACTGTTCTGATTCATGCTGTTCTGTGAAATTGTATAAATGCACATCGCTGTGCATCAATCGCTCTGCCGACGTAACTGGGAATGTGGCGGAGAGAAATTTGTGAGTGTATCCTGACTGTCAGATGCTTCATCACACTACTTTCACATAGTACTAACAAATGGTGAAGTAGGCAGTAAGCAACGGTTAGTTTGTTGAATAAATGGGAACTTATATGGAAAGATTACATGGTAGGACCTGTGTATCGATTTTCATGTTTCCACACCATATCAGCTGGAAACAAATTTGATCAAATTTCTGAGTCATGAAATGAAAGTATTATGTTCTGCGTATGATAAAGTAAGTGAAGTCGATACATCAAGGCACAAATTGTGAACAAATCGGATTTTTGTATCTTGCAGCAGTAATCAATTTGACGTGACAAGTACAAAACGCTCATCCGAATAACGTTAGCACCTGTAAACTTTCGTCAGTCCTTACTTGTTAATCATTCACAACTCATTTTACTTTGTCTCTTGGTCCCGAAGTATGTAAGCAGGGCTTTACAGAATTAAGGTAAACTTTCAACAGAAATAGTTTGCAAATCAACAATAATCGATCACATCACATCAAAATGACTTAATACGTGTATACAATAGCGAGACAAATGAAGCTTCGGATAATTGATACTATGAATGATGAACCGACAATAGGTGAGGCACTCCAATATATCACACAGCTTTAGTTCATGAGTTACTCCGAAGATCCTACGGATAGAAATATATATATATATGTATATACATATGAATGTATACATACACATGAATCATCAGTTGGATTAGAATATGTCCACAAGTTAACGTGATGGCCCTGAAATACGAAGGCTCAAAAATATCGATCTGGTTGAGTAATTTTGTCCATAAACAAGAGACTGGTTAAGTCATCAATCGATTTCCATAGGGTGTTTTGTGGATCCATCACCATGAAAACATTTTCGTGTACATAAATTTTATCTTCATTTCGTTTCATTGAATAATTGAACAGAATGAATCAGTTAAATGTTGAATATTTTTCAACGCGCAGTGACAAATTATTTTTCGTATTGTATGATTTACACAAAATTTGCACTCACTTGAGATGTCTAATGAAAAGCCGTCCTAAAAAAGGTGATGTATAATGATAGATAGTTAATTATGTGTGAAATGATGTTATTTTTTTGACAGTTCTTGTTGAACTGAATAGATTAACTAGTTTATTGGTTGGTATGGATTAGTATCGATGATTATAGATTATATCCATTTTATGTATCCATTTGAAAATGATTAGTATGCTTGAATAAAGCTGATAATTTTATTCCGAGTTAAAGATTTTCCTATCGGAAAACGTATTCTCACGGTCAACTGATCAGCCCATGAATAAAATTCGAAATTAGGAAATTTGTCAAGTGAGTTGTGGGGATGAATCGTCACCAACAATCACTTCTGATAAATGGGATAAATTAACTTCAGAGAATTTCACGACAAACTCGTCATGAAATGATTTGACTGAGTAGAAATTGGAAAGGCGAATGTTTTTACCTAAATACTGCAACTTCCACTTTCATTGATACTCTAATTAGAGATGGCACTTGAACAATTTCCTGTGAATCACCATGTGGCTGAATTGGTCTTCGGAAAGTGGAGGAATGATATACATCAAAATGTAGTGACTTGAATCAACGCCTTATGATCTGGCTTGGTTCTGTCCTAACATTCGTTTTGTATTGTTTTGATTTCTCGTTCATGTATCAAGAATAGCAACATTATTTGCAAACCTACTGCCTGTGAATAAATTCACTATTGTAGAATTTTGTTTTTAATAAACCGATTACGAAGCGAAAATACAATTGTGCTTTTTCAGTGATTTGGTTAGAGTTCTTGGCACGAATTCATGTTTTAGAAAACCCAAGTGAATGAAATGGAAATAAACTTCAAGGATATGTACAGTTATCTAGTTCAAGCATCTATAACAAATTCAATTCATACAATATGGGTTTAATAGTACTGTAGAAAATCTCCGACTCATGAATTATTTTTCATGACCTGGTGTATGAAATTGTAGCCACAAGTATAATAATGTCTTATTTCTTACTGAGTGCAACGCTATTTGCTTTTGGTATTCACATTTAATGTGTTTTTGATAATATTCAGTAATATAACTTGACAACACTTCGGGTTTCACCATCCTGACATTAAGATGTCTAAGTGTCTTGGTCACAACTCCTTCATTTACGATAGAAATTATTCACTTCATAAACAGTAAATGAGCCTATTTTTTCAATCAACAGATTTGAAATATAATTCATTTACATTTCGACAAATGGACTTATGAATATCGGAATTATGAATTATAAAGTCTATTGTTGCATTACCATGTTCAGACGAAAAGACCTGTTGGATTTATTCAATGGTTAATTTTCTCTTGGTGTTTATCAAATTATTTCTGTTACAAATGAAAATGAAACTACATGTTTGAAATAATGTCAATCAAATGTGAGGTAGATATGATTACTAAAGATTGCAAACTTTTAGTGATGAAAGCCATTGGCGTGTTAAACAGCATAAACAATACCCGCACTAAATATAATGTAAACATCATATCAGTTGAACAATTGTATGCTTATCTTCTTTCGTTAGATCATGACTGGTTTCTCATCCAACTGGCTTCAGCAAATGCATGGTTAGGATTATTTGTCAGAAATAATAATACTTCACTTCGTGTGTGCGATAGATTAGACTGCAGTACCTCCACATGCAGTTGAGTTTGATCATATTTAATTTATTCAAATCTTCTAATTAGTTTATTTGACTGAGTCAATTGCATAGCAATAACTTATATACCTAGACTTTTATTGTTGTCCATCTTGTATGAGTTAATGCGAATGAACGTCGCTTACCACCTAAGCGCGTGTTCATCCTATTTGTTTTTATGTTAACCTCTCAAGTATTTAGAGGACTCGACAGTTTCCTCATTTATATATACGTGTATTCAAATCGTATTGATCGGCTCGAGATTGATTATTACATAGTCTGCCTGTAGTGCGGTTGTGAATTAGAAGTGTTCTAAATAAATGTATTAAGTAATTCATACTTTTATTTATATACTTATTTATTCCTATTGAATTATTACTCTAATAAACCTGAGTAATGACCTGAAAATGTTTTTAACTTTAAGTCATATCTGGCAACAGATATCAGTACAACTGTCTTCCAGAACATTTCGTTTGCTTTCGGCTCTTTAGATTGATGAAACGACTAATCAGTAACACTGAGGTTACTCCTAAACGCTTGCTACTTCTGATGTTCATGTTTCCAAAAATATACTGAGGTCGCTATTCTGCCGAGACACTCTCAGCATTCTTACTCAGGCGCTTACAGTATGACGGAGAGGTTAGCGTTCCATTATAATAATAAAAAAATGTTAGACATTAAGAACATTTAATCATTAATGTTTTCTTTTCACAAACTCTACTCTTTCATCTGAAATGTCAGTTTCAACGTTTATAAATCCAACTATTCGTTTCATCTTATCTTTTTTCCACTTGACACTCGATAACTCTTCCTTTTTTTGCTGTACTCCTTCATCTGTGGGTTATATTCTTATATTCCCATAATTTACTTTAAAGTAAGTGGTCAGTATGGATTTGACCTTGACTTACCACAGTTTAAGTAGTGTTTTGTTTGTATATATACACTTGCCACACTGCTGCCCTTTTCTCTCTCTCTTTTCTTCCTTTTCAGGACCCTATTCACGGTGAGAAATCCTTGGCGCCTCTAGGGAACATGCACCCTATGTACATGACTGTCTGTATCACAGCTCGTATCAAGCGCGCTCCATTTGACCTTTCCCAACAAATTCACTATAGATCTCGGCAAATCACCAAAAAAGCCTATTGTGAACCTTCCTTATTTTTACTCTAGTATTGAATATGTGACTGTATTTTACTGTTTTTGTCAGTGACATGGTGTTATATATGCTATCAGAAACTGAGTCTTATACTTGATTTAACTGCTATAACTTTTACAGTAAATGCGAAAGCAATTGTGACAATTTGATCTAGTCCGTAAACTGGCGTGACACTTGTAACGTAGTTATTTGAGAATAAATATATTATTATTATTATTATTATTATATTACTATCAACTTCTACTTTCGCCTGTTTTGTGTAGTGGTGTAATCTATTTCATTTCATTGTGATCATTTACTCAAATCGCCTTGGTTGAATTAACATTTTCCTTTTCATATTCACAGTCCGAGACATTTAATTTGAAGAAAATTTTTCATTTTACTTCCGTCATAATTTCGTCTTTTGGACTATATTGGGTTGATTGACGGGTTTTTATTGGTTTGTATGCTACACCTATACCGAGTGGTATCAGTAGTTGAGCAGTAATTTCCAATGTCTTTTTATTTGTGGTGAGATGCTTTGTTTGTTGATGCATGCAGTTATTTTTGCTCATGTTGATGGCTTCATTCGATAAGTTTTGATGAGGTTACGTACATAACCGTTTCTTTGGACAAAAATCATTAGATACTTATGTGCTTCAAGCTCTCTTTAACAACGTTTATACTCAGATTATTTTGTGGGTTTTCGGGTTGTTGCTATAATTGTTTTTAATGTTGCATAGATTGAGGACATCGTAATGGTTGCTGCCTACTTCTACACTCGTACGAAAATGAACATGCGTTCATCGCGAATGATTTGATGTACCACTGCAGTGGATAAATCTCAAAGTGTCACATGCATCACATTTAATCAACATGCCAGGATTTACTCCATCAATCACGGTTACACCTAACAAATGTTATTCTGCAGGTCAAAACTGCTAAATGCTATTTCCATCTGTAGTCGATGATGATATTTTTTGACCCTATTTTTTGTTTCTGATAGAAAGTATCCAACTCTAAATTGCAGTAATGGAAGTACGAACCTAATTTCTGAAAACACATGATTACAGAAGTTTACTTGTCAAAGTATACTACCACAATTCAAGTAAATAAACTAAAAAACATAATATGACACAGTGTGTTTTCGAATAATTCCGTTAGAACATTTTCAACTAAACTAGAATACAGAAGAAATTTCGGTGCGCTTGACAAGAAATTACCCGCCGTAAAACTTCATTTTAAAGTGGACGTAGAGGGTGACATTTCACGCAGCCAAATTACACGTACTCTTCTTATCGCAACTAATACCTACACAACAAATCAAACATGGTTTACGGATGGCAGACTACTGTTTGTGTGAACCACAAATGTATGTGTTATAAACAGCATATGTGTTTGACCTGTTCCATGACTTCATCATCGGAAACAGTAATTAATTATAATCAAACTGTGCTATCTCTTTTCATTTTCTGTCTTGCACCTTTCTTTCCTAATCCAGTTATTCATAACCTATAGTTCATATGAATGCCTGTCATAATTACCTCTACCGCACTGCCATGGATACATACAATATTCAAAAAACGTTATTCGTATTACCATTATTTCCATCATCGAGATGAACATCTGCCAATGTACATTTTACTTAAGCTTTCCTATGAAACATATGGCCGATTGAAGCGGTGTCTAGTGCGCGCGGAAACAGTACACTGCAGTAAGCGTTCTCAACAACGCAATATTTCGCTCAGTACTGTCACGACACGAAAAGAACCAATCAATGCACATCATCATGATAGAGAGCACTCATGAACAATGCGTAATTGTTTATTCAAAATAAATTTATTTGAAGCGAAGTGCGCTGATTACATTGTTTATAATGGTGACGAAACTGAGGGACGATGCTTCACGTTTCATAATTCCTGCATCCTCCGTTTGTCCCGTAAGTGCGCGGTCGGGCATTGTTTACTGAAAATGTAAACAATGAAAAACGAAAGTTAGCATTTTTACCCATGGCTTATATGTACTTGAGTTTTGAGCAATAGATAAGTTGAAAGATACGAAGTAGCGTTTGGTGTGGGTTAAACCAGAAAAGAAATGACTTCCCATTTTTGGGATAGATGAAAGCAATGGAAGACACAATTGGATATAACATTGAGGGGAACAACACTGAAGCTCACTGTCTGAGAAAAATCCCGGAAATGTTATTGAATAGAACAGAACCTCAGTGAAATGTGTGAATAGAAGATATAACAGTATGAATGATGGATGGAGGATAATTGTGAAGACTTACACTTGTGAGTAGTAACAGGCAAACATAATGTTAGGCAAACCCTTTGTCGTACTACATTTAGCTTGTTCGCACCCAACGTGCGTAGTTTCGGGTTGAACAATCTAGATGCAGTTCAGAGAAACAATCCTGACTTCACATACCATCTTGTACCTACTGCAATCTCGATTTTCGATGCATGTGTTTGATGTGCGGTTGTAGTTTTTCTCTTCTTCCATCCATTTGGTTATAGCGCTAAAAAGTATGAGAATATAAGATGCATTCACAGTGGAAAACCTACCTTTCAATTGAAAATGCCATTGCGTGGTTTATTACCGTGGAATAAAATTTGCCAATTTCTGTCGAACTATGATACCCCTCATTACATTTTGAAGACCACTCTAGTGCTGCATGAGCCAAATCATCGTCCCATTTCTCCAATAAACACGAAAAGCATGAAAACAGAATCGTTAATTATTGGTGAAAAATGTAGACGTGATGCGTTCAGATTCAATCTGCTGCACAGCGCATCCGCATCACCTGAAACTTACAAGAGGCTGTAGTCCTTTCTGCGCCGACTCAATACCTGTTCCGCTACTAGAGCCTCCGTGTTGTCGACCCTCGTTATGCATATTTAATATAAATTTTTTATCGTGTTCTGTCAATGCAACAGATGCCTGCACAAAGCAAATAACAACAAACAGTTTGAGCATCATTCTCAAATGACGGTTGCATTGAAAAAATTTTTGTATTTATACCCCTTATCACGTTACAATTGTCCTCATGTGGGAATGTAGTATCATCAGGTTGAATTGGTCACACACAATTGGAGGGGTGTGCATCACAATTGTGTTCTTAGCAAGTTCTCACTCAGGTGACACGTTTACATTGTATATAATTGCATTTTAATTTCGCATAGATTGAGGACATGGGAAGGACTGTAATCCACTCCCATAGCTATATGTAAATGAACATGAGTTCATCACGAAAAATTTGTTGCATTATTGCACCGGTACATTTTTGAGTTTCACATGCACCACTTGTAATCAACGCGCCACGTTGTGTTTCATCTTTCTCGCTCTTTGGTATACATATGTTTCACTGGCTAAGGAAAATCTATGCATTAAACCTAATGTAAATTTTCACACCATCCTGTTGTGAAGTTCTTCAGATACTCTTCTGATGCATGCTGTTCTGTGAAATTGTATAAATGCACATCGCTGTGCATCAATCGCTCTACCGACGTAACTGGGAATGTGGCGGAGAGAAATTTGTGAGTGTATCCTGACTGTCAGATGCTTCATCACACTACCTTCACATAGTACTAACAAATGGTGAAGTAGGCAGTAAGCAACGGTTAGTTTGTTGAATCGTATCTTTCTATATTTCTCGTGGTAATATGTTGCTTTGCTTTCCTCTTTTCCTTTTGCCTTCAGGGTTCCATGTGAGGGCTTGTCTCGTGACGCAGTCAGGTTCTTTTCGTTGTGTGTGTCCTATCCACTTCCATCGCTTCTTCCTGATTTACTCCTCCACTGGAATCTCGTTTGTTTTATGCCACAGTAAGTTGTTGCTGATGGTGTCTGGTCAACGAATACGAAGTATTTTGAGTAGAAAACTGTTCATAAACACTTGTATCTTCTAGATGATGCCTTTCGTAGTTCTCCAGTTTTCCGCTCCATACAGTAGAACTGTCTTCACATTTGTATTGAAAATCCTGATTTTGGTTTTGTTTGAAAGTTGTTTGGAGTTTCAGATACTTTTTAACTGTGGAAATGCAGCCCTCGCTTTGCCAATCCGCGCCCTTACATCTGCATCGGATCCACCTTGGTTGTCGATGATGCTGCCCAGATATGTAAAGGTGTTAACGTCCTCCAAACCATCTCCATCAAGCGTTATTTGGTTGGTGCATGATATGTTGCATCAGAGAATTTTGCTTTTCCGTTTATGTATGTTGAGACATACTGCTGCAGAGGCTGCTGCTACACTGGTCGTCTTTTCTTCCATTTGTTGCTGTGTGTGCGATAGAAGAGCCAGGTCATCTGCGAAGTCCAGATCGTCCAGCTACGTCCTAACTGTTCAGTTGATACCGTGCTTTCTCTCTAGATGTCGACGTCTTCATAATCCAGTCGATCGCCAGGAGAAAGAGAAAGGTTGAGAGTAAGCATCCTTGCCTGACACCGGTCTTCACCTCGAAAGAGTTTGTTAGCTGTCCTTCGTGTACGATTTTGCAGTTGAATCCATGATAAGAATTCCGTATGATGTTGACTATTTTCTCAGGCACACCGTAGTGTCGAAGAAGCCTCCACAGTGCTTTCCTGTCCACGCTATCGAATGCCTTCTCGTAGTCGATGAAGTTGGTATAGAGTGGTGAGTTCCATTCAAATGATTGTTCCACAATGATCCACAATGCATTTTGGTCAGTACACGATCGATCCTTACGAAATCCGGCCTGTTGGTCTCGTAGTTGGGAGTCTACAAAGTCCTTCATTCTGTTTAACAATACCCTGTTGAAGACGTTGCCTGGTATTGGAAGAAGAGTGATACCTCTGTAGTTCTCACACTTGCTCAGATCGCCTTTCTTTGGCATTTGCTTTCGTTGCCTCTGCTGAAATGTTTTCTGGTCATGCTGCTTTGACGCTCTTGATTTGTCTGATGGCCATACTGATCTCCTCAATCTTAGGTGCGCCAATATTATTTGGGAGGTCCTTAAATGCTGCTTCGATGTTGGGTGGGTTCAGTGGAGCTGGTCGATTCAATAGTTCCTTAAAGTGCTCTACCCACCTAGTTCGCTGTTCGTCAGTGTTGGTGATTACTTTGCCTTCCTTGCTTTTCACTGGTCGTTCTGGTTTACGATAGTTTCCGGCGAGCTTCTTTGTTGTTTCGTACAATTGTCTCAAGTTTCCTTCTCTTGCAGCCTTTTTCGCCGTCATTGCTAGATCTTCCACATATTTTCGTTTGTCAGCTCTGATGCTCTTCTTAACTTTCCTGTTTGCTTCTGTGTATGCAGTTTGTGCGGTAACTTTCTCCACTCTTGTTCGGCTGACATTGATTGCTGCCTTCTTGTTCCTCCTTTCTTCAATTTTCGCAAGAGTATCAACAGAGATCCATTCCTTGTGATGGTACTTCTTATGACCCAGAACTTCTTGACATGTTGAAGTGACTGCCTCCTTGATCCCTTTCCAACTGTTCTCCAGTGTTGTGTCCACTCCATCGAGTAAATCCTGAAAGGCCTGGAACCTATTGGTGGGGGCTATCCTGAATTCGTTGAGCCTAACAGTATCCCGAAGAAAGGCCGTATTAAACTTCTGTGATGTTGTCTGTTCTGTTGTCCAGTGCTTCTTTAGTTTCAGTTTCATTTTGGCGATCAGCAAGTGGTGATCCTGAGGCTGTATCAGCTCCTCTCATGGTTCTCAAATCCCCCATAGTCCTTCTGAACGTTTTGTTGATACAGATATGATAAATCTGGTTTTGAGTAGTGTGATCCGGTGAAATCCATGTAGCTTTGTGTATGCGTTTGTGCGGGAATATTGTGCCACCGATGACCAGTTTGTTGAAGGCACATAGGTTTGCAAATCACTCACCGTTTTCGTTTCTTTCTCCCAGTCCATGTCGTCCCATGATGTCTTCATATCCAGTGTTGTCCATTCCAACCTTGGCATTCAGGTCTCCCATAAGAATCGTCAAATCCTTTGGTGAACATTTCTCGACGATTGACTTCAGCCTTTCGTAGAATTGATCTTTAACGTCGTCATTATAGTCATTGGTAGGTGCATAACATTGGATGACGTTCATTGTAATGTCCTGTTTCTTTTTTTTGAAGGATGCTTTAATGATCCTTGGTCCATGTGATTCCCATCCTATCAGTGCCTTTCGTGCATGTTTGAACAGCATCAGTGCAAATCCTTGAGTGTGTGCAGCATTTTCCTCTTCATGGCCAGAATATAACATCAGTTCCCCTGAAGCTAGTCTCAGTTGTCCTACCTGTGTCCAATGCGTTTCACTGGTGCCGAGCACCTGGAAGTTGTATCTTGTCATTTCTGCCGCAACTTGAAATAGTCTTCCAGTCTCCCACAATGTACGAACGTTCCATATTTCTAAAAGAATGGGTTCTCTAATTGTCAGAAGAGGCATCATTCCTGTGACTTCCGAGGAAACTCGGCTTTCATCACGCGACGTCATAATTCTTCTTCCAACTCCCAGGGCAGAGTTAAAATGGTTTGAAATTTTTTTCTGGTTATCGTTTTTATGGCAAGTTAGATTTTGACGGAATGGGGTCGCCGACCCCATGTCCAAGCCTCCTCCTTTACCCTGGCTTGGGACCGGCAGTAGCCCCTAAGGTTCTACTGGCGGAGTTAATAGGTGAGGCACTCGAATGTATCACACAACTTTAGTTCAGTAGTGATATAGAGTAGAGTCATAGATAGGCGAAAGTCATCGATCAGTTATGAAACTTATCATCTGTCTGACATTCTTCCCAATATTGCAGGTATACGGTTGGTCGTTACATTTTTATGGAACATCCACATGTATATTTATAAGTACTGCTGAATACCAAATAAATTAAATCATAGAATCTGATTTAGGCATGAGCATTCAGTCACGACGAAATCAGACAACTTTGTAAATTGAACTATTTTCTACAAATGTATATTTCAACAAGGTGGGGCTAATGAGAAACTAATAATGCAAACTGTTGAACCAGAGCTGTGCGATGTAAACGGTCTTCATTTAGTTGAGCTTTGAGGTCTAATGATGAAAACCGTTTCAGATTGTGGTCCAGCTTCATCTGCCAGATCGTCGTTCCATTTCTCCAACAAACATGAAAATCATGATAACAGGATAATCGGTTATTGGTGAAACATGTTGAACTCATTTTGGTCAAAAATGACTTGCACTGACGAATACGTTGTTATACACCAGCCGTGAAGACTTAACAAGAATACGCACTTATGTTGTCCAAAGAAGCACACACTCCACTGGGAGGATGAGAACACAGTGGATCAATAATCATTAAACCTTTCTTCTAGGCGAAAGAAAGCATATGCGTCTACAGTAAAATTAGACATGAGCGGCATCGATTTCCTTACTTATTACTGATCTATTTATTTCATTGAAATCTGATGTATTGTCAATGGAATAAAATTCATCATTTGGATTAGATTATGTCTACTAGCGCTATTAAGTAATCTTTGATTTTACTGATGATGTTGGCGATTGATCGATATTCATCAACAACATATACGACCGATTTGCCAATCAGTTGCAAGCTACAAGCAAAATTGAAATTGTAATAAAGTTCTCTTTTGTTACTAATTTCAAGATGTAATTTTTAGGTGGAATGATGTACAGTTGTTTTAAATGTGATGCAGATATCTACAAATGAATAAATGTTAACGTGATTGCCTGGAAAATTGAAGGCTCAAGAATTCCGATCTTCGTGAGTAATTTTGACTGTCAACAAGAAAATGTTCAAATGTGATGACATTTTGCAAATATTTTTCTGTGTGGAATCATTCCACCATTTAGATTTTAAGATTGATTTCAGTGTGAGGCATATAACTGAATGATCGCAAACTTCAGAAAAATCTTTACACATTATAGAGTGTAACACAGATACGTCGACTTGATTTCAATCAAAGTCAATAATCGATTTCCAGATGGTGGTGGTTTTCACATTTACTGTTTCTTTGTTAACAGACCAGAATATACGTTGACAACACTTCGGGTTTCACCATCCTGACACTAAGATGTCTACGTGTCATGGTCACAACTACTTCACTTACGATAGAAATTATTCACTTCATAAACAGTAAATGTGCATATTGTGAATTAACAGATTTGAAAAATAATTCTCTTACATTTCAACAAGTGGTTCTTCCAATATTCGAATTATGTATTAGGTATTCTATTGTTGCACTACCATGTTAAGTCAAAACGACCTGTTGGATTTATTCAATGGTTAATTGGCTCTTGGTGTTTACCAAATTATTTCTGTTACAAGTGAAAATGATACTACATGTTTGAAATAATGTCAATCAAATGTGAGGTAGATATGACTTCGTTATAGAGAATAGAAAATAAAACCGGGCTTTTGGACAATTTAAACAATCCACTATTTGACTGACGTTGTCAAGTATTCGCTCATTGCTTCGTTGATTTTATTCGTGTGTATGCATGCCTGTCTCGCCTATCACATATCTTGCTTACTTTTTCTGACCATATATGCTTAGACATGCTTCATCGAATCGAGTTGGCCCCTTCGCCTTCCTCGTTTCCTTTTCCATGTCTAAATAAACATTTGCCTGAAATGAACTCATATAAAGGAATCCATATTAAGCCTTTTATTACTGTCGCCGGATAAACGAAGTTCGTCTGTGTATAATATGCGTAAACTGATGAAGGGATTTATTTTATTGCAAACTCGATCACTCATAAATATTGGAGTCGGAACATGAGACAGCAAGGTGATACACATTTTATCAAAAGTTTGAAACTTAACCATTTTCGAGTTTATAGTATTACTTATGCAACTATTCGTCGTAACAAAATTCTATATGTTAGGGAAGAGTTAGATCGTTCAAATTCACGATGATTGCTTCATGCTCATTCTCTTACAAGCAGAAGTGAAAATCCTCTTTTTTAAAATTACTGCTTTATTTCTAGTCTAATCATGAACAGGAACACACACATAAACACACGGAGAAGTAGCGACAGATAAAACTGAAATCTCTTGTTAACATCAATGGATGAATTCTATTGTCATTCAAGGTAATAATGAAGATCAATCTTTAAGAATATTATGTGTTACTGTCAAAGCCACATTACATCTTTGTCTCTTTTGCGTAAGCCCTAAATATAAGCCTTGATATTGCTGAAGTCTTGGTGGCCTGTCAAATAACTATCCGAAAAACGCCATCACCATGACTAACACTCATTAACCTAATCGGTTCTCATGATATACAGCAACGGATTTCACTACCCAACCAGTCATGGTCAGTCTAATATCCGATATCCACTATGCAATATCTTTTACATGAACTCCTTTCTTGTTCCTTTATTATGGTTCTAAACATTTGGAAGGAACGTGTTTGTAGCAGTCTAGCAACAAGACTGCACTCAGTCTAGCCAGATGGCAGTTATTTATGAATTCGCATGTTCAGCAGCTCTGACGCTACAATTACGGATGTCACTTAGTTGCAGTATGTAAAATAACAAGGTAGAAATTCCAATGCTAATAATTAGAAGACTTCAGACCTAGGAGCTAAACCAATAAACAGGTTTGATTTTGTATATGCAGGTCTTTCGAGTGGACTTGTGTCTAAGAAAGAAGGGGAAACGGACATAATGAGTGAGAGAAATTTTCTTGTTGAACTAAGGAAGGACAACAATAACAAGTAAAAAGTCACACAACATGCACCGAAGACAGATGTTCAGAAACTGCTTGATTATCATTAATAAAATGGCTAATCTCACAAACTGAAATACTTTGAAGCAAACCATATAATAATTTGACTTTGGTTTTGTGATATTTATTATGTTTAAGGAATATCTCATAACAGTTTCTATCCAATCGTTCAGGAGTTTTAGTTGAGTGGTTGAATATGAATGGCTGACAGAATCACAGCTATTCCCAAAAATGAATATCGGTCAATATATTTTCTACACAGCAGATTATTTATAACTTCATTCATTAGTCTGTGTAAAACGTCATCTTTCTTTTATTGCACTGTATATTTTTGAAAAGAAAATTCGATCTCTCAATACTTTTTCCATCATCATTCTCATTCTACATGATCAAACATGAACTTTGAAATTCTTGAGGCTGAAAAAAATTTATTATGTACGGTATAGTGTTTCCTTCGACTGGTTACCGGTAGAAATCGAACGAAACGAAAATCTGACTTGTATTACCATTAAAACAACATTAGATAAACAATTGTACTATAGAGGATGATAGAATGATGAATGGTTTCTTGACTGTAGAATAGTCGAAAAAGAATTGTCAGACTTTGAATGTCCACGTTGTTTATTTCACCGAGTATACGTTTAACAAAACTAAAAGAACACAATAAACGTGTAACAGTTTCATTGCGTGCTTCAGAAATTATTTTGTACAAATTTATTCATGACATGTAATCAGTTTATCGGAAACCGTTTAACACGCAGTTTAGGTAAATAAAGCACATCAGAATATGTAGTGGGTAATAGTTGACAATAATTTTCACTAGTGAATTGAAACTAGTTTGATGAGACTAGAATACAGCGTAATTTGTTGATATTCTAATTAGTTTTTGACAATATTGAAGTTATAACTTCACAGAAGTAGGATATTAAACGACTTATTTGTAAGAGAGCAACTGTTGAATGTTTGTCAATAATGAAGTAAGTATCATACATTTCATACGGAAATTTGAATTATTTACTCGAATTTGCAATACATAACACGCTTGTATTGTTTCGTAATAAGACGAGGTGATTAGTAGATATTTTCGCTCATATATCTGTCAATATGTAAGCTTCCAAGAAATAAAACGTGGTTTTTTTCAATAAAACGTTTATGTTATAATGGTGAAAGTGAATGAGTATATGTACTTTCTCTTACTGTTGTACAAATACATGGAATATTTCTGCCTTGTTATAATCCAGTTATCGTAAGTAACACAGTAATAAAGTCATTATATTTATGATCACTTTTATTGTAGTAATCATTTGCTATTCAAAATTGAAGCTTGATTAAACTACTCCTCAGTCATGACAAATATCTATAATTCTATCATATAATCTGCTAGTTCAATAATTTCGGGTTTCGAATGACTATTTTTCACATTTACTTCTTGTGTTACTCTTGTCATGAGAACCGTGATTTGTGTACCAGTAGTGATATGTTCAATCAATTTAAAGTTTGTAAATGAAATAACATAAAGTTAGAATTGTTTAGTCTTTGCTTCTATTTGATTATATTGTGATTGTATTATGGAATAACTGAAGAGTTCATTTTTTGTAGATGCTATCGCTTGGGCACTTAAAGAATGAAACTAACAATGTTTGATCGGTGTAGAATCCTTTTTGAATGTTTTGTTTTTTGGAAAATCCCTCCATGTTTACATATTTTTGCTATGACATGACGGACTTTTTCTGTTGACATTTTTGGTATTTTATTTGATTCCAATTTGAGATTTTATCATTGTATATTGTTATTCTTTCTATATTTTGTACTTATATTGAAGTTTTTGTGTTTGCTTCTGATCTGTATATATGTTGTTTAAATTTGATCTTTAATATGGCTACAGCCATATTTGGATTGATGCAGTGGCCGCTGGACTTAGCGTCACTTATCTATCACTGTTTCTGATACTCTTCGGAGTAATTGTATCCTGGAAGGTGTATTAATTCCAGGTAATGCTTTGTATTTCCATGTTTTTATTTAAATAAGACGCTTTCTCCTAGAATTTTTTTCCTTTTTGATTTGTTAGGACCAGGGACTAGGAGAATCGTACAGGAGTGCACCTATTGGAACCCATTGGAACGGCCACTGTAGAAATTCATTTACAGTCTGGAAATATTCCTATGAACGTTTATATTCTGGAATTATCTATTACCTTTTGATCAGAAGACCAATTACAGTTGGATTATTAAGAATTATAAAGACACTTTTGGAAATTTAATCGTTTATCACACTAGACTTTCTTGAAAGAAGAATTTTGGATTATTTATCATATTTTCGTATTCGAATTGTATCTTGGAGGAAGAAATTTTGATCTTGGACATTTTCCTTGAACTGATCTGTGGAATAACTATATTTTGTATTTGTTATTTTCCTTCCGTTGAACTTTACTTATAATGTCAAGTCGCAAGAAATCAAACACGAGGAGGGTGGAAGAGCTCGACGGGTCACGGAACGCTAAGCAAGTCGTTAATGATGAATTTTTTATGGGTAACCCATATGTTATGTCTGATACTTATTATTGTAAGTCACCTTCGGCAGGCATTAAGGAACCAGGATTAAGTGAGAGTTCTAAGGTACCAGAGGCGGATCAGATGCGTAGGACACCGATAGTAGGCTTAGAACTACCTAAGGTTGAACTTTCATTTTTTGATGGAAAGTCTCGCGACTATTTTAGATTCATGCGTCAAATAGAAACGTTTATAGAACCAAGAGTAAAGGATGACCAAGTGCGTTTATTATATTTAATTCATTATTGTAAAGGAAGGGCAAAAAATGCGATTGAAGGTTGTATTATAATGGATCCACAAGCTGGATATAGGAGAGCTAAGGCCATCTTAAAACAGCTCTTTGGACAGTCGCATGTAATAGCCTGATAAACTTTAGAGGACTTATTTAGAACTGGGAATGCAGATTTTAATGATCCTGAATTATTGACGAATTTGGCTATTAAAATGCAGAATGCTGCTTTAACTTTAGAACAGCTAAATTGCACAACGGAACTTAATTCCATGGTTACTTTAGAACGAATAGTCAGGCTCTTACCTCGTCGAATGCAAGCCCAGTGGGCAGAGCTAGTATTCAAGTGGGACGAAGAGGAGAGAGAGCCTAATGTCAATGAGTTGACGGAATTTATTATGTCTCGTGCTAAGATAGCTAGTAGTAGGTTCGGAAGATTAGCTTATCGGGCTAAAACAGGACATAATACGGAAGCTACTAGTGGTCTGCGTGCGAGACATGAGGATTTTTCGTTTCTGCCTAACGCACGCTCGGAAGATAAGAGAGTTGTCAATTATATCACGAAAGCATACGCTGATGAAGGACGAGTATGTGACCGTAACGATGTAAAACCTCTTGATGCGTGTCCTAGTAAGAAGCCGGTTGGTGTAACAGATAAGATGGCTTTTCTAAGTATGGAAAAGAAAGAAAAAGGTGAAAAGTGTAGGCATCAAGATGGATCCGAAGTGTGTGATGATAAAAGCCTCTTAGCTGCTCGAAAAGCCTGGAACGGTTATTTGGATTCGAGTAATCAGAGGTTAAGGAGTTCAGTAAATACGAAGAAGGCCCAGGCAGGATTGTCTGAACGGAATAAAGCCTATTTTCGGAACCCTTCATTTAGGGTAAATTATATAACTGGACCTAGAGTAGATTCTAGGATGAGTGATGGTGGTACTGTAAAGGCTAAGAAGCCTAGGAGACAACATGATGCTACTATTATTAAGAAGCCTAAACCTCATGTTCTTTCGGATGCTATGACTAGCAATGGAAATAGTAGCCATCAGAATCCTAGTGGTGGCAGCGATAATAAGGAGACAGAAAGTGTCAGCAGTCCACTTATAGTGACTAGTCTATCAACTTCATCGAATGAGCCTCCTAGTGTTTCGACGTCATTGGACCTCGTCACGAATGTTAAGTTGATTGAAGATGCACAAGGTTGTGCAACTGTAACTGTTCCTATTCCGGTTGACTGTCAGTCGAGTGATGATGAGAAGAAAGTGTTTGATGGTAACAGCCAGTCTACAGTGTTGTGTGATGACGATGCTATTGATGAGCATATGTCTTGTGTCTCTGAAACGGAACATGAAGAACAACAAGTGAGTATATCAGTTTCGAATTGCGATACTAATGCTGTTCTTTTATGTAGTGATATGAGTTATACAAAAATGGAAGAGTTTCACTCTACCGATGCTAAGGCAGACCGAATCGACGCGACTTGTCTGGCAGAACGGAATCAAAATGACGTTGATAATAATCTGGATGTCACTGATGTGACAAATGAGTTTCCGACGATGACGAATGCTGACCAAACCTCCTCTGTATCAGGAGATGGAGAGATAAATATTGATCCCACGTTATGCTACTTAAAGTCTTCTGGAGACGATGAAATGTCAAAATTGGAGATCACACCCTTGCATATTATCTATGGGTCAAGAATTTCTGTTCATAAGTTAGCATCACGGACTTCATTGTATCTGCTGATCAGAGCAAGTATTGGTGGATTGGCGACTCGTCCCCATGATAGGGAATGTAGTTCCTGGATAGGATATGACCAGTTTTACGACGTGTTGTACATGTTCGTGTGGGTTAATTGGGTAAGGTTTATACTACCGTTAGGTCATGCCACGATAGATAGGGGAATCAAGGGCCTGATGGGAAAGTATAGGTACCTAGTTAACACGATAGGTCATATCCATGTTGGATGGCGGGTAGGCGTACTGCTGTAAGTCTTACACGTTCTTCCGGTGTGGATTAGGGGATAAGAGGCATTATTTCCAGGTAATGCTTTGTATTTCCGTGTTTTTATTTAAATAAGACGATTTCTCCTAGAATTTTTGTCCTTTTTGATTTGTTAGGACCTGGGACTAGGAGAATCGTACAGGAGTGCACCTATTGGAACCCATTGGAACGGCCACTGTAGAAATTCATTTACAATCGGTACGTGAAGTTGATTGAAATAAATGAGATTTGAATGAATGTTATCGTTGATATTGAAAATTGAATTGCTCTGGCAACGTAACTGTAAATGGTTAGATATATTATGAAAACATCCTTATTAATCGATTCCGAAAAGTAAATTATTCAGCATTCCAGATGCTTTTGTCTGGTGATTCCTCAACCGTTCTATGCAATAGCAACTGGTATAAAAATGCCGAGGCTACTTGTGCATTAGCATTTCATTTATTCCATCAGATCCGTGTCTGATATTTGACAATTGATATAACAGTTGTATTCGACATATAAATGTATTTATTTGTGCTTGTATTCCTAACAAAGATACTGTCAGTTGCTTGTTCAAACTATGGAAAGTGTTAGATGAGGGATGAGTGCACGGATTCCATGGAAATATAATTCGTCGAAAATCGCTGACGTTTGAAATATTATCCAAAGCACCTAAACTATGCACTGGGATTCAGACTGTTTTCACTTGGAAAACTTATGATGTCTCATGATGAAAGTCATGTTTCTTCAAAAGTCAGAAGTCCGATGAGCTATTTTAAAAATGAGGATCATTATCGCTTCCTGCAGTACAAACATAGAGTAGAATAAATTGAATGTCATCGAAAGCTATGCGTCTATCAATATTAATAATGGGAACGCATGAGCTCCATTCTATGGGACGCGGCAATCAATCGTGGAGAAATGCACCACGAACGACTTCACCATTCTGGAATGAGATTGACATTGCGAGGTCAGAATCGACAACAGTGAATATGCAGATGTTATGAGAAAAAAAGACTAAGAGAAAAGACTTGAAAAGGTGAGAGGTTCGCAAATCTCTATTCATAAATCGTGATACAACGGCAGGGTACAGTGAAGACACTTGATGAAAAGCAAAGTGACTAGGAGCGATCAGTAAAACGCGTGGACTTAGAAGAACGGTGAAAACATAGTTACAGCACTTTGATGAACTGTTGGATCGACCAGCACCACTGAAATCGACCGACATCAAAGCAGCACCGGTGAACCTCTCATTTAATGTTCCCTCACTTACAATGTAAGATGTCAGCATGAACTTCAAAAAAACCAAGAGCGGCAATGCAGCGAGGGGACTTACCTACCCAGCAGAGGCATCATGAGCGATTAGTACTACTATCGCAATTCAATAATGTACATAGGGATTATCATGAAGGATTTTGTTTGTCAGTTCATCAGAAGTTCAGCAAAATAGCACTATTATAATAGGTACTACTACAAACGGTTATTTACCATAATCCACTGAATAATTTGAAAATGTGCGTGTGTTGAGGATGTTAGATCCCCAAGGTTTGCTTGATAAATGCCTTACTTTGGATTTGACGTTTGCGAACACGGGATGATCAGTTGACATTGAGATTTCATTTCCTATCACGAAAATCCATGGCTGTGATTGGCCGCTGTGTATTTTAGTGTGCTATTTTCCTAACTGTCCCGAGGACGTTTCTATGATGTATAAATAAACGCGAGTTGAGTGCCTGATTGTATTGTGATTGCTGGGTGATTGTAGAATATACTTTCCACGCTTACAAAGACTTCTGTTTACAGCTTGGGATTCAAGGTAGCCTATCTGGACGCTGGTAGTTTTCTCGTTCGCGTTTATCGATTGAGGTGAACTCTTATTAGATTCAAGCGTACCTAGTGACGAATATAATGGACAGTCAGTATGGTGATGATGAGTGTGAGGTTTCTGTTAGTATCAGTCAGTCCGCAATGCAACCTGATAAAGCTACTACTTATGTGCATGTGTGCATGGGTGATAGCACCACGCTGTCTTCGCACAAAGGGGAGAGACATATTTGTCTTGTCTGCGTCGTCTATATAGTTCGTACTGGTGTAGAGGCTTTTTGTGGTTCAAAAACCGAGATCGTGTTCTGAGTAGATATTCGGGAGAGGACTTCCGTTTACCGTGTAAATTGTTTTCTTCCTGTGAGCAGAATATACATGATGTCGATTTTCGTTTGTTTGAGTTATAAACGGTTTTTTCAACTCCTATTCTCAATTAAATAAAGTAATTTTAAAGCTGAGCCGAAAACTTTTCACTTTCAACAGAAGTCAAGATCTTCGCATCGTCTGTGTAGATCGATGCAGGTGGGTTTGTTGAGCCTAGCAGGTCGCAAATAAATGCCAAGAAGAGAAGTGGAACAAAGATGTTCACCTGTGAAACTGCCGATGTGGATACTCATCATGGAGCGTGCACTCTATTTAACTTGGTACGAAACTTCTTATTCCCAAGGTAGTTTCTGGATCAAGATACAAGTAGTCCAATAAAGCCCATCTCCGCAAACTTTGCTATCAGGGGCGCGTGAGGAACTGTATCGAAAGCGTTTGAAAATTCGAAAAATATCAGGCACATCGGTAGTTTTCGGTTCAAGCAGGATATCCAACTGCCCCATGCCATAAGATTAGAAACGCACAACCTGCCCTTCCCAAACACGTGTTGAGATTTATGGAGTATTTGATTCTTATTCATATATTCCTTCATTTTTTCGTTCACCAGCCCTTCCATCACATTTGTTAGTAATGTGACTGGTCTGTAACAGCTTGGTTCATTTCTATCTCCTCCTTTGAAGATTGGACAGAGAGAGTAGCTTGCTTTCGTCCAGCTGGAAGTTGATGAAACTCCAGTGAATGCCTGAATAGGTCACATATCGGTGAACAGAGGACTTACGCACATTGTTTCAAGATTCTGGAGCGAACACTGTCACAACCTGATAACATTCCCGGGCGTAAGTATCGTAGTTTCTTTAGCACTAAGTCGTCACTGATACGAATAATCGCTGAGCCGTCAGTTGGCATCCATCAAACTCCTTCGAGTAGACCTGCAACTTGAGCCAGGCTCTCCTCCTTGCCTGTAGCAAGCGTTCAGTGTCACGCCTAACCTTTGTTCTTCTTTTCCCAGTTGTGCGGTGTAACTGAGGCACATTGTGTTGGCATTTCGGACGATGTCTTTCAAAGTATGCCAGTGTTTATCTACTGTCTGCCTTCACCACTCCCGTAGCCATGGCGCATGTGGGAGGGTCTCCATCATAAGTGTGTAATTTGCATTAGTGAAGCCAAGATAAAGCACGTTTTCGGCCTGACCAAAACATGGCAGACCAAAACATGGCAGAAATCCATGAAGTCCCTGACAAGTGGACTGAGTCATGTTGGTAGATGCAGACTACCTGGTTGGGGTCCGCGAGACGAAAATCATCAATGGTTAGAGACCTTGAACGACATGGCTCAAAATCGTTTGCAATGGCGCAGGTGCATCCACTCTTTGAGCTCTCTCAAATCCTAATCTTCTGGATTAGCCAGCACCTCTACCTTTGTCTTTCTAACCTTATCTCACTGAATTATATTTTTTGAATAATATCTTAAACCCTAGTCTTCTTTATTATAACATTAATACCTCTACCATCTTTATCACCATGGGATTTGATTTGACATTTGCGTCTCTGTGCTAATAATGTGCTATGGCAACATGAACTTATGTACATACGTACGAAGTTCTACGTTGCAACTGACTGACTGACTGACGTTTTCGGCCTGTGTGAGTGTTTCGTTAATGACTATGTGAAACAATATTGTGCCGTGGTCACTACTTCCTATTGATGTATGTATGAATATCCTCGACCAAGAGCCGATCATTTGACTACAAATAATCCACGTTTCAGAACTTTCGTTCCTTAGTCAATTTAGTGGCTCCAAATACGTGCTCAGTAAGCCTAAAGCTTCTAACGGCTGCGTCAAGTCATATTTAGAATTAACCAGTAGGATTGGTACCCTGATTGCGGAGACTTAGAATTGGTGTATTGATATCTTCAACCAAGAGTACTTGATCAAACCTAGGAGTGGTAGTTGCAGTACTCCCTCAGTCAGTTTCTCTTTTTAGTCTTTGGTACCCTAGGGAGGTTGGTCAATCTCTGTAATCAAGTATTTTGTGCTATTTGTGTGAAAGTATCACCAGCATGATCTCCTCACCTCAGTTAGTTTGTTGTCGTATAGCCGTTTGGTTTTTGAGTGGCTGTTTATATAGACAGCCACACAGCCTCCTGTCCGGTATACTCTATCTCCTCGGAAGAGTTTCATGCCTTACAAACCTAATTCGTCGCCAGCAATGTCAGTGGATGTCCATGTTTTAATAAGGATTAAGCTCCTCAGATTCATCTGAGACCACATATTACTGATTTCTGTTTGCTTACCCATTAGCGCTCCTAAGTTGCTATATAGGTAATTGGTGGTTTTTCTCAGCCACTTATGCACCTCTGCAGCGACAGCCGCTGTTGGATTCTTAAATCAGTTGTTCAAACCGAGTTTTCGAGTTCTTTGGAGCCTTACCTCCGCAGGTTATTTCGCCTGTTTCGTGAGTCCAATCGGATAGGCTATAAGCTTCGTTTCCTTTGCCAGGGTTTGTTGACCAAAGTCTCAGAGATCTAGGTCAGCTTTTGCAACACAATATGTGGCTGGACAGGTTGTTTTTAGAACTTCACCAAGCCTGGAGTTCCTCAATCAAGTCTGAATCTCACGGCCTTCAAACGCGGTAAGTTGATGGACGTGAGGTTTGACGGGCGAATAAACCTCCATATAGAAAGAACCATCGTGGTTTGACGGTTCAGGCTACGTGATAGCCGTCTCCACTGTTTCACGACGTACACATGAACTTCGTCCAAGCTGCCGTCAGCGAGTTCGGGTACGCCTTTAACTACCATGGTAGCCTGCTCTTGGAAGCCTGCTGTTGCCGTGACGGCCGCCCGTACTGGTCACGGTTTACCATACCGAATGCGAATCTTGGAGGACTATTCAAAAGATGGTCTTTGAAAAGAGAGGATTATGTCTCTGGTAAGTCGTGCTGAGTCTAGGTTATCATTCCTGGAGGTAGTTTCTTTTTGGAAGAATTCTGGCCTTTGAAAAGGCGGCACATTTTAGTTGGCATATTAGACTATATAAAGATTGTGCAGTAATTGTTCCACTGTTCTTTGAATTTATGCTATCGTCCCCGTACTTTTTCGTGTAGCCCTTCCCCTTCTGCACAGCCAAACCGTGGGTAGATATACTAGAAACACTGGCAAAGTTGACTCAGCATGAACCCATAGTACACTTAAGATACTGTAGTGTCGCAGTGACAATTGACTCATGTATTACAGAAATCGCATTCAAAAGCAAAGTTGCTGATTTTGACTGGCATTGCACAGGCGAAACAGTCAACCATATACGGTTTTTGTACGACAGACTGTGTCGACTGAGCCTTGGGACGCGTTTATCTCCTATTTTTATCTAGCCTACTGGTCGTTTTAGTAATAGGATTCTGAAGAGTGATGTCTTGCTTCCTCTGTTTGAGTTGAGTGATTTGAACTATGGACAATAATATTAGGAATGCTTTCAAATGACTGTTTCAGTTTCTTCACAACCATGTGACTCACAATTGACCTCAGTGTTCATATCTCTGCAGGTTTTCCCGGTTGATTTAGTGTAAGATGTGCTGGCAAACTTATTACTTAACATGATACCAGAGAGATTTAGAGCTAAAGCTACGAAACAGGAATTCAGGAAAGAAGTATTTTGTAGTATATAATGTAACTACAACGAATATAACCTGGAATTACTCCAAAATCGAAACCTTACCTTTGACCGTGCTGGTATCCAGTACCTCGTCCACAAATCCTGTGTTTGCGAGTGAATGAGAATGTGTATGCTGACGAAGGAACTACGAAGACATTAGTTGATCGAGGCATTTAGACCTGCCGCGCAATGGAAAAATACGCTACGATCAAATTTAGCAATATGGAGTGAGAGCTATACGCCGAGTGGAGAATCGTCAACAGTGAATATGAGGACATCATGAGAAAAAAAAGATATGGAGAAAGGAAACGCTGTAAAGTGAGATATTCGGAAACCTCTATTCATAAAGCGTGATTAGACCTCAGGGTACAGCGAAAATACTTGATGAAAAGAGAAGTAACTAAGAACAATCAGTAAAAGGCCTTTGTCACAGAAGAACGGTGGAAAATATATGTACAGCACATTGATGAACTGTTGAATCGACCAGCACCACTAAACTCGACCGACATCAATCAGCACCGACGAACCTCCCATCAAATGTTTCCTCACTTACAGTGTGGGAGATCAGCATGGACTTCGGACGAACCAAGAGTGGAAAAGCAGCGGGGACAATTACCATCCCAGCAGAGACATTGAGAGCGATTATATATATTTATATAAATACGGATTAAGATCAGGGATTCTGTTTGGAAGTAGATCAGAAGTTCAGCATAGATGCTCAATTATTATAATTACTATCACAAACGGTTATTTAGATTAATACACTGAATAAATTTAGTGTAAGTTTGATTTATTACTTACTTACCTTCATCAGTTACCTCCACAAAAAAAGGTGCTGATCAGTCCTTTACAACCAACTCAGTCTTGGTCTTCCCCATCCAGTTCTGTAAATTTTTTGTTCATTTTACTTATGTCTTTCCCTTTCTCTCAGCGTATTATGTTTTATGACTTTCATCCTTTCCCTTTAAGTCGAGGGTTCCGTTTGAGAGCTTGTCTTATGACGCAGTTGAGTGCTTGGTACAATGTGTTTTACCCACTTTGACTGTATCTCGTATCGTGGAATCTTGCTTTTCCCGTTTTAGTATGTTGAGACTCGTTGCTATTGCGCTTGCTGCTGCACTGGATGTCGTCTCTTGCATTTGCTGTTGTTTTTGCGATGGTAGAGCCAGATCATTTGCGACTTCCAAATCATCCAACTACAACCTAGTTGCTCATGGGATACGGGATGTGGACGTCGATCAGCTGGAGAAAGAGAAAAAGTGAGAGTATGCAGCATGCCTGAAACCGTTCTTTACCCCAAATGAGTCTGTCAGCTGTCCTAAGTGCACGACTTTGCAGTTTAATCCATCATAAGAATTCCGTATGATCGTGACTATCTTCTAACGGACGCTGTACTATTGAAGAACCTTCAATTATGTTGTCCTGTCTTAGCTAACGAATGCTTCCTCGTAGCCAGTGAATTTGATGTAAAGTGGTTAGTCACATTCAATTTGTTTTTGCCAAAATGATACGTTATGTTGAAATTTGGTGGGTTCACGACCCGTGACCACAAAATCCAGCCTGTCCACTAAGTCCTTCATTCCGTTTCACAACACTCCGTTAAAGACTTTGTCTGTCAATGAGAGAAAAGTGATGCATTTGTAGTTCTCACAATTTCTGATATCTCATTTCTCTCGTGAATTTTGAGGAAACTTGGCTTTCATTATGGGACGTCATGATTTTTCTGGAAGAAGACCTACGAACTCTTAGGACAGAGGTATAATGGATTGAATAGTGCTCTCTAGTGAGAGCGTTTTGGAGAGTTAGTTCTTTTCTGAGATGTGCTGCCAACCCCACGCCTAGCCATCCTCCTTTATTTGAGCTTAAGATCGGAAGTAGCTCTAGAGGGTCTTCTCCCACAGTCGAAATAAAAACCTGTTTTTTTGTGTTGTCGAGTGATCATAACTAAGTTTTCACTCAAGAATTCTTCAAAGATTTCGAAATTGAATGTATTTCAGAATTTACCGATAGAAAATGGAACTGAATCTCCGTAATTAAATTACTAATAGTTAATTTCGAGGTTTTATTTGGTAATTGTTTAGGTCTAACTTTATCAAATCACATTAGAAATTAAATTATTATTGCGTCTAACATGAATGTGATGACTCGGGTTTGGGTATAGGTTTCTAGTTGTGCGCTATTTACGCCGTGAAACATTTCCTGAATTACACTCAAAAGCATCTATGCAGTACGTAGACAAGAGGAGAAAATTAAAATGTTGTGTATACCCTATGGTTGTTATAGAAAAAACAAATGGACAAACGAATATTTGCCTCTGTGGAAACAATTTCAGAGAGATTACCTAATGTACGATACTGCTTAACCTTCAGCAAGTGTTGATTAAGAACTACATTACTTCCCCTCTGTGGTCTCAAATCCTCCATGGTACTTCTGCCATCAAAATCGTAGAATCCTATGGTGAGCCTCTGTTGATGATTGACTGTAGCCTTTCGTAAAATTGATCTTTAACGATGATGTTGTAGGCATTGGTAGATGCATATCATTGGACGACGGTCATAGTAATGTCCTCCTTCTTTGTTTTCAAAGATGCATCGAGGGTCCTGATTCCATCAGATTCTTATCCTATTAGTGCTTTTAAGTTTGTTTGGAAAGCATCAGGGCAACTGCTTGTGTATAAGGATACTTTTCGTCATCATGAACAGAGCACAACAGCAGTTACCCCCAAGCTGGTTTCAGTTGTCCTACGAGCGTCCAATGCGTTTCACCGATTTTAAGCACCAGGTTGTATTTTTTCATTTCCGCAGCGATTTGAAATGGATTTTTAGTCTCTCACAATGTTCCGTCTATTCATATAACTAGAATAACGGTTGCTCTGATTGTAGAAATAGGTATCAGCCTGGCTGTCATCATGAGACGTCGTAAATTTTCTGAATTACGACCTCCGAACTCCAAAGGCAGAGTTAAAATGGTTTAAATTATATCTTCTATTTGACAGACAAATTTTTAGTTTCAGCTGTCAAATCATCGTCCCATATCTTCAGAAAACATGAAAATAATGGAAACAAAATATTCAGAATGATCAAAAAGAAAAGAATAATCAGTTATTGATGAAGAATGAAGTGAGGATTCAATCTGCTGTACAACGTCTCCACATCATCTGAAAATTCCCGGAGGCTTCATTCGTACTCTGACCGGCACAATACTTGTCTCCTTACACAATCTTCGTTCTCCTCAAAACTCATTGTGCATAATTGTGCTTTATTTTTGCATTAATTGAGGATATGGGAATGATTGTTATCCTTTTCTATAGTTATATGCAAATGTACCTGAGTGCATCGTGAATGTTTTGTTGTACTAATGCAGTGGTTTTATTTCGAGGTGCCACATCACAACTCTTTGCACCGGAATATTATATTAGTTTGTTAGCTGGTTTATTTCTGCTATTGAGGAGTTCAGTGTCAGCAGAGTGACACTATAGTCCTTGTCACAGATATTGAGTTGCACCATCATCCTGTAGCGAAGTATTTCAGACACTCTTCCGATAAACTGTTTTCTGTATAGCAATAGAAATTCATGTTGTTGTTCTACTGCAACAATTGCTTCGACCACGCTAATGGATCTGCTGCTTCATATGCTCGATATACGTCACTAAGACCTAAAGATTCGACTACTTCGATGAACGAATATTCCAGCATTTGGGTTTCAGTTGACACTTCACGTTTGCATTGCTTAATTGTTTTCCACTTATTTATTCATGTCTTTCACATATTCATTGGTTTTGTGGTAACCACCGGAGTGAAATGTATTGGAATACTAAAGTGCCTCGATTGTACTTCTCGAGTGAATGATGTGATCGAGCAGACAAATATAAATGTAACCACAACTGCATAATTTAATCATAAATTAATAGTTGAACTAATACAAACTACACAAATTAAATTATTGAGTCAGACATCAACCTGGTAGAAACATTCAGAAAAAATGCAAATACATTTCCGAGTTCCAAAAACCTGAAAAGACAGCTGATAAATTACATGGTCATCACAACAGACTGTTTGAGCAGGTCATTTAAATAATAATTCTATGAAATCCTATTTACTTTAGTATTCTTTAGTACATTACTCTTCATTCTTATTTCTGAATCAATATACTTTCAAAAAGAATAAAAACGTTAGGTAAATAACTCAGTCCAACCAAAAGTTAGCCGTGCTATGTGCTTGTCATTGTGAAACAGCTGCGTTTTCTAAGCCATGTGACACGGTATCGAATCGACCAAGATCAAATCCCTCTCTAGATACTGTAATTAATTCTCAGTGTCTAGTGAATAGTATAAATTTCCTACTTTTTATAATTAAGTCAAACAAGAGTGTTTTTCTGTTGCTTGTTTCTGATTAAAAATGTTCTTGAAAGGAAAGAATTTTTCTGTGTGATTCGGGAAGAGGCTAGTGAAATTATTTCAGTGATAATTTTTTTCTTCGAATGATTTTATTTGGATAATTGATTCATAATTTCAAAGTAACTCAGCAAACTTCACAACTTCATTGTGAAGAACAACGAATCAACATATGAATCACGTCCTTTCACAGAATCTGTTCATACTTAGTTTGCATGGTGACTCTCATTCCAAATCAAACTGATTAGGCTTGTAAAATGATAGGAACGTCGTCCATTTCAATCAAAATATCCGCTCGTTTCTATCACGCTATATACATCTAGTAATATATTCTTCAAGACTGACAACTTTTCGAAAAAGCACATCAGTTTATTTCAAACTGAATATTTATGAATAAAAAGATCTTCACAAATCCAACAAAATCAAATGATCCGCTTCATGAATCAATCAACATCATACAACACATTTTCACTCCATAAAAGTGTTCACTGGACGAGTGCTATCTACGTCAAAATAAATATTCAGCATCTTACAGGTTCCTTTTTCCATTACTGTTAAGCTTGTCAATTGATATGCTTGAAACTACTACGAGTTCGCCTCAGTCGATAAAAGAATACGAGATAATGAACTAGTTACACGATAGACTACTCTGATGCGTTGCCCCTATTAACTGAAAAAAAGTTTTTATATGGCGTGAAAAGTTTATTCAACAAGCAGAGAGATAATACTATGATCTCACGCAAACAAATTGCATGTATTTATACATCAAAGAAACGTAACTGTGAGAGCCACAATCTATCGTAATAAAACAACATACTGACAAGTCACAGACAAGCATTTTAAATCAGTGTAAAAAGTAACCGTGTAAAACGTTGAATTTGACATTTCTTAAATTTCGATTTTCATCGTTGCCAAAAGAAAAGGTGAATAGTGTATTGAAAATGAAATGAACCTGTGGAGGACTTATGTAAAGAAATCAAAAGAAAAAGAATGAAATTATTCTTTTCACTCTATTAGGTGAACAATAATTTTGTCACTGTATGGACACAAATGAGACTAGCAATAAATATTCATGTTAATTTAATGAGGAAACAGAAACCCATGCTTACGAATAAAATTTGTGTGAATTAATGTTAATCCATAGTAAGGTGGATATGACTTAGACATAGAAAAGTGAATATCAAACAATTAATTCATGAAACGTATTATCATGTATCCATATACTCTGTGATCGAAATTGATGATTCATAATAAAGTTGCAGTTGGTGCAATCAGGTCTTCGTCCGAGCTTTTTACAATTTGAATAGCACACTTGTCTTTTGACCATGTCATGCATTCGCTCATATTGTTGTGAAGGAAAACACAAGTGAGGGCAACGAAAATGTATTTATCGCAAATTACAGAGTTATTTGGTAAAATAGGAAAACCATATCGTAAATCGTTAATTTGCAAAATATCAATCCATCATATCGAACTGGACTGTTCCTGTTGCAAACATCAATCCATTGTCTGACATTTCACTGTTCATGCAATTCATACAAATCCCATTTTTGTGTTCCCGCTCTTCCTTTCTTGATCTTCCCCCATATTCTGCTGCCAGAAATAACGTCTTTACTCGCGTCATATACTACTTATAAGTAGCGCGCGCCACAATATCTCCGATGATCTCATTCGTGCTTGTGCTTGTGTATTGCGCCCATCACATATCTGGCTTAATTTGTCCCACCGTATATGCTTAGTCATGCTTCATCGAATCGAGTTGGCTCACTTGCCTTCTCCGCTTCTCTTTCCATGTCTGATTTTCGTTATCACGTCTGAAGAAACAATTGGTTGAAATTAACTCATGCAACCAAAACCGTATTTAGCTTCTTATGACATCCTCCCTAAAAACGAAGTTTGCCTAAGTATGATATACGGAAACTGACGGAGTTATTTATCTCACAGCATACTCGATCACTCATAAAAATTGGAATAGAATTTTTTTCAAAAGATTAAAACATTATCATTTTCAAGTTTATAGTACTACTTTTACCATTACTTGTCGCGACACAATTCAATATATTAAGAAGGTGTTTGATCGTTCAAATAAACAGTGAATGCTTCATGTTCATTCCCTTAAAGACAGAAGTAGAATGCCTCCTTTTTTAATTAATGCTGTTTTTCCAGCCTTAATCATGAACAGACAGAGACGTAAACATACGGAGAAGTAGTGACAGAAAAAACTGAAATCATGTATGTAAAATAACAATTTGGAAGACTTCAAACTCAGAAAATAAATCAATTAACAAGTTTATTATTTAGAAGTGCAGGTTGTGCCATTGGACTTACGTGTAAGAAATTGAGGAAACAGATATAAAAAAAGAAATAAATTATCTTGTTGGACTAAGGAAATGGCAACAATAATAACTAAAACGTGGCAGAACATGCATCAGACAGATTCTTCGCGAGTGAGATTATAAACAGTATGTAAGTATGTGTTCATCAAGTTATTTTTTGGAGCTATCCACTGTGAGTACTGCGTTCACCTTGGACAAGTGAACATTCTTAGTGGCAACAGCTCCCTATGATAAACATCGCCGCCGAACCATTGTAATCGCTCTTTGATGAGGGAATTTTCGAGTATTTTCAAATTGTTTTGTTACAAATCAGGTTCTACTACCCATCCCTTAATTGATGTAGATTCCATTCATTCACAAGTCTAGAAAATACAATGATTAAAACGCTTTCTCACTCGAAAACATACGCTTGCAGTGTAGGAAATACTTCATCGATTAGACGTACGCTATTACATTTTCAAAAGATTTTGATTCGTGACGCGACATTTGCAATACCTTTTACACAAATCTGTTAACTTCAGCCAGCACATAATCGATCTATTTCTACTGAGAACCTGAAAATCATGAAAACGGAATCGCCATTATTAGATGAAGGATGCAGGGTAGATGCTTTCACATTCAGCATGTAGACTAATGTCTACATATCAGAAATATTATTTGCATTTATTGAGTTACTGAGTGAATTTATCACCATGTTAACTGCCACACAATTCTAGCACGTTTACAGCTACACGTCATTGCTCAGCCTCCGAAAGAAAATTCATCTTAAGGTGCTAGGGAATTTTGAATTCATTATTTCATCGAAATAAAGCCAGCGCCAGTGAAGAGATGTTCGTTGTTGGTGAATACATTCATTAAAGTAATAATTTACCCCTGCAGTTCGCTGTAAACCCGAAAGTGTAGGTTCATACGCGTCCCACCCAGTCCAAGTCCCAAAACGATAATTCTGGGAGAGAACGATTCAAAACAATATTACACCTTCGAGTTTCCAATTAGCACATTAGGTTCCGTTGCTCGAAGAATACGTGCTTCCAGTCCGTTACTGCCTGAGTATCAAATCCAAATATGGCTCTAGCCATATTAGGCATCAAATTTAAACTACATATGTATAATTCGGAAGGAACCATAAGAACTTCAATATAAGTACAAGATATAGAAATAATAACAATATACAAATGATAAAATCTCAAAATGGAATCAAATAGAGTACCAAAATATCAACAGGAAGAGTCAGTCATATCATAACACAAATAGATACACATGGAGGTATTTTCCAAAAAACAAAACTTCAAAATAGATTCTACAGTGTCTTCATGTTTATTGAGAAAGAACTATAGATTTACATTAATCAAAGCAGATTCTGGTTCGATTTCACCAATATCGAAACATCATGAAATTATACTCTAATCATTTCACTGTTTAGATACTACATGCTCTAAGATCGACGTACCATTCATTGGGCTTCAATAGGACAGCTGTTTCGACGGATTGAAGCTGCACCTCATGAGTGAGACAAATCACACATTTGCACGTTTAATAGTTTGAACTGTTTGAAGAATCTCGCTTTCGAAAATGCTTGATTAGCAATAATCAAAAGACTAATCTTACATGATGAAATATCTTGAAGCAAACCGTAAATAATTTGACTTTATTTTGTGATAATCTTTGTGTTTTAGGAATGTCTCAGTACGGTTTTCATTAATTATATCAGGAATTGTAGTCGAGTGGTTGAATTAGGATGGCCGACAAAACAACAGCTATTCACGAAAACCACCATCGGTCAATTTCTGTTGCCCGAAGCAGACAGACATTTACCCAACTATTGTTACACCTTCCAAGTCCAATTTACCCTGGTGGGTATCCGTTTCTGGAAGAATAAGTGCTTCCAGTCCAAGTTACTACGGCATCAAATCCAAAATGGCTGTAGCCATATTAAATATCAAATTTAAACAACATATGTACAGTTCAGAAGCAAACATAAAAACTTCAATATAAGTACAAGATATAGAAATAATAACAATATACAATGATAAAATCTCAAAATGGAATCAAATAGAGTACCAAAATGTCAACGGAAGGAGTCAGTCATATCATAACACAAAAATATATACATGGAGGGATTTTCCAAAAAACAAAACATTCAAAAAAGATCCCACAGATTGTTCCCCAATGATTCCTAATGTAGCAATGTGGTCAGTACACGATCGATCCTTACGAAATCCGGCATGTTGATCTCGAAGTTGTGCGTCTACGAAGTCCTTCATTCTGTTTAACAATACCCTGTTGAAGACTTTGCCTAGTATTGAAAGACGAGTGATGCCTCTGTAGTTCTCACACTTACTGAGATCGCCTTTCTTTGGTATTTTGATCAGGTATCCTTCTTTCCAATCTGATGGTACTTGTTCCTCATCCCATATATTCTTGAAGAGGATGTGAAATATTTTTGCAGTTGCTTCTACATCTGCTTTCATCGCCTCTGCTGAAATGCTGTCTGGTTCTGCTGCTTTGACGCTCTTGATTTGTCCGATGGCCATACTGATCTCCTCAATCTTAGGTGCGCCAATATTATTTGGAAGGTCTGTGGATACTGCTTCGATGTTGGTTGTGTTCAGTCGAACTGGTCGATTCAGGAGTCCTTGAAAGTGCTCAACCCACCTATTTCGCTGTTCTTCAGTGTTGCTGAATACTTTCCCTTCCTTGCTTTTCACTGGTTGTTTTGGTTTACCATAGTTTTCGGGCGATCTTCTTTGTTGTTTCGTACACTTATCTCAAGTTTCCTTCTCTTGCAGTCTTTTACGCCGTCATTGCTAGATCATCCACATATTTTCGTTTGTCAGCTCTGATGCTCTTCTTAAATTCCCTGTTTGCTTCTGTGTATGCAGCTTGTGCCTTGACTCTCTCTGCTATTGTTCGGCTGGCATTGATTGCTGCCCTCTTGTTCCTCGTTTCTGCAATTTTTGCAATTTTGCTACCTTTTATATTGAAAGTTTAATTGCTCTGGATTGATTCTGGATTCTAACTCTTGGAATCACTATTATATCTCCGTTACTAATCGATTCCAAAAACTAAATTATTCAATATCCAAGATGATTTTGGCTGAAAATTTCTGAGCCGGTATATGCGATAGCAATTCACATAGAACGGCTGAAGCTACTTGTGCATTAGTATTTGTTTTATTCCACCAGATCCGTGTTTGTTAATTGATAATTGATATAACAGTTCCATTTGATGAGTTGTTGAATCGACCATAACCACTGAACTTGACCAACATCAAAGCATCAACCGCGAACCTCACATCAAAATTTTCCTCGCTTACATTGTAGGAGATTAACATTGACTTCGGACGAATCAATAGTGGCAAAGTAGCGACGGCAATTACCATCCCAGCAGAGACATTTACAGCGATTAGTACTACTATTAGTACTACATTTCATTTAAATACACACGGATTAAGTTCGGGGATTTTGTTTGGCAGTAGATCAGGAGTTCAACACAGATGCACTATTATTTGAGTTACTATTACAAACGGCAATTCATATTACTACACTGATTAAATAAAGAATTCAAGTGTAATTTTGACTCATTACTTCGAAAATTTCTAGCTATCGGTGTTATTCGTCCTTCTCACAGTGCCTTTGCCTCACCACCCCATATGATTCACAAGAAGACTATATAATTCGGCGATAATGTGGCAACTATCAAGCAATATATGTAGCAACACGTTTAGATTGCTATATCATACCCCCTCAAGGGCACTTCTATTTATTCTAAGATTGGAATACAATCAGATCGTCGTCGCTCTTGAAGATATTGAAATATCTGAGATAACGACCACTTTCGATCTGTTTGAGTACCTACGAATTCAATTTCTATTACGGAATACTCCTCAAACTTTCCATAAGTTTATCGATATCATAATACGTGACTTGGATTTTGTTCACATTTATATTTATCACCTGTTAATCGTATCATCGAACGTAGATGAATATTATCAGCATCCTTTATTAATACTGCGACGCTTTTTGGACAAAGCAATAATAGTCAACTCAGGAAAGCGTGAACTGGGCAGGCCAGAAGTAAAATTCTTGAGTCATATCATTAGGCGAGAGGGTATTCCATCTTGTAACGACACAGTACGTGAATTATTGAGTACACTGTACCGTCCAAACTCAAGGAACTGAAGGTTTTCCTCGGTATCGGTAACTTTTGCCGACGTTTCATTCCTGATGCGGTAGAACAATTACGACTATTAACGATTCACTTCGCGGAAATCCACGAAACTTACAACTGAATGATGTCGCGCGTACCGTATTTGCAAGGATAAAAATAACATTATCTTACGCCACGCTTTTCGCCCATCCTGACGATTCAGATACGCTTAGTATGGCGGTTGATGCGTCAGATGTTTTTATTGAAGCCCTTAATGTAGGTGGATTTTCTACCGTAGCAGATCAATTCGATTCCAATAGACGTATGTTGGACTCACCTTCCGTTATTCGAACATCAAAACACAATAATTCTAGGTTAAAGTGGTCTATTTATATAGAAGAAATGGAAATACAAACGTTACCTAACGATTTTCACGTCTTCCAATTCAAAATTACTCTGATGAGTATCCAGGTTCCAGAGACTAGTTGAAACTCGTATACTGCGACGATATCAAATCCAAAAATGTGGCTGTAGCCATATTATACCAAATTTATACAACATGTGTACAGTTCAGAAGTAAACATAAAAACTTCAATATAAGTACAAATATAGAAAGAATAACAATATACAATGATAAAATCTCAAATTGGAATCAAATAAAATACCAAAATGTCAACAGAAAAAGTCCGTCATGTCATGACAAAAATATATAAACATGGAGGGATTTTCCAAAAAACAAAACATTCAAAAAGGATTCTACACCGGCCCGCAAAATCCCTCCATGCAAAAAGGCAAGCGTATACTGACACTTCAAGTTAAGGTTTCCTCTCATTCCTTAATCCACACCGGAAGAGCGAGTAGGACTTACAGCAGTACGCCCACAAGCCCTCCAATATGGATATGACCTATCAAGCTAACTAGGTACATATACCTTCCCATCAGGCCCTTGATTCCCCTATCTATCGTAGCATGACCTAACGGTAGTATAAACCTTACCCAATTAACCCACAAGAACATATACAACACGTCGTTAGGCCGGTCATATCCTATCAAGGAACTGCATTCCATATCATGGGGATGAGTCGTCAATCCACCACCACTTGCCCCGATCTGCAGATACAATGAAGTCCGTGATGCTGACTTATCAACAGAAGTTCTTGACCCATAGATAATATGCAAGGGTGGGATCTCCAATTTTGACATTTCATCGTCTCCAGAAGACCTTAATTGGCATAACATGGGATCAATATTTATCTCTCCATCTCCTGATACAGAGGAGGTTTGGTCATCATTCGTCATCGTCGGCAACTCATTTGTCACATCAGTGACATCCAGATTATTATCATCGTCATCATGATTCCGTTGTGTCAGACAAGTTGCGTCGATTCAGTCTGCACTAGCATCCGTAGAGTGAGACTCTTCAATTGTGGTATAACTCATCTCTCTACATGAAAGAACAGCATAAGTTTCACAATCCAAAACCGATAAACTCACTTGTTGTTCTTCATGTTCCGTTTCAGAGACACACGACATATGCACGTCAATAGCATAGTTATCATGCAACACTGTAGACTGACTGATACCATCGGACACTTCCTTCTCATCATCACTTGACTGACAGTCAACCGAAGTAGGAACACTTACAGTTACACAACCTTGTGTATCCTAAATCAACTTAACATTCGCGACAAGGTCCGATGACGTCGAAACACTAGAAGGCTCGTTCGATGAAGTTGATCGACTAGTCACTATAGGTGGACTGCTCACACATTCCGTCTCCTTACTATCGCTGTCACTACTAAGATTCTGATGACTACTATTTCCATTGCTAGTCATAGCATCCGAAAGAGAACGAAGTTTAGGCTTCTTCATAATTGTAGCATCATGTTGTTTCCTATGCTTCTTAGATTGGATAGCAGCATATGAGCGTAACGTACGATACTCGCAGGAGTATCATCAATGCTATTATAGTTAGTAGCCGCAGCTGTACAAGCATCAGTACACTTCTCATGACATCCAGTCGACTCATGCACAGTTGCTAACTCTGCTCGATCAACATTGCTTTCCTTACTAGGAATGTTTTCAGCCTTATCTATCTTATCACTGTTGGTAGTGCTCATCCCGATACTTGAAGTACAAGTCAATGATGGTGGAGTGCGACAGGTGAACAATTCCGTGCTCTTTTCCTCATGCTGCATATTCAACACAACAGCATGTCCATGAAACCTAGATGACTCCTCATTGCACCTAGGATACCCAATGTTAGCCTTCCGAGTACTGCTATCACTGTGGCTTAAGCTATTGCCACCGACGCTTATATTCTCCAGGCTCAAACAACCGATTTCGTCTTGATTCGAAGTACGCAAGGAAGCTATATGAGCAACATCAACCGAAGAAACAGCACTATCTGTAGTGATTCCACTCTCGTTACCATCACGTTTATTATTGTCCACAATGATGTTCTGACTATTCATAGTTAATGACAAGTTGCAAGATAGTTGGCATGCACGCTTTAAAGCTATGCTACCACTTTCACTAACACTATCAATGTTGTTATTGCTACTTGGAGCAGTATACAACTGTCCATCCGTTGACCGTAAACAAACATCAGCAGGACGCGCTAAGCTGCTAATATCTTCCGCCTTAATATCATGATGCTCTATAGAACTAGATATAGTAGCCTGAAGACATCCTGATTGCTCAGCAACATGAAGTGCCGTGTCACTATTTACACTTGTTGTCCTAGAATCAACTCTAGGTCGCGTTCTATAATTTACCCTACGTGAAGGGTTCCGAACATAGGCTTTATTCCATCCAGCCAATCCTGTTTGGTCCTTATTCATATTTACTGAACTCGCTAACCTCTGTTTGCTCGAATCCTAATAGCCTTTCCTGGCTTTTCGAGCAGTTAAGAGGCTTTTGCCATCACACACTTCGGATTCATCTTGATGCCTACACTTTTCGCCTTTTTCTTCCTTTCTATACTTAAAAAAGCCATCTTATCTGCTACACAAACCGGCTTCTTACTGGGATACGCATCAAGGAAATGTCAAGTCAGTCAAGCTGCAGCTTCATTTTGGCTTCATCTAAAGTAGTCTCACAGCACTCGGTGACCAGACAAATTGGACAATGTTTTCGGAAATGATCCTGCAATTAATGTATAGAGAGTTACAGTGCAACCACTCAGTTTCATAATAATAAAGCATTGTATCCTAATTTACATATCAAAGTAGCATGTTCAGAAGCGCGTATGCTAACAGAATTTCCATATTTCGACGCAAAATCTTTGTGAATGACGTGTTAGAGTTTACAGAAATAACAACGAATATGCGTTTCGCAGTGAATAATAATGCCAGATGAGATACATTTGCAACTGAGAAGTCTCGAGTTGACATTATTTCATTACAAAGTAAGCTAAAGTACTAACCAATTATGTATTATTTTGAAGGAGTATGGATGAAGTAGGTCGATGCAATGTACAACATTTTATTGTTAATTAATTTTTCTATCATATTTTTCATCATATAATGCAGCAGAAAATTCTTAAAATTACAAATAGTAAAGAAGCAAACGCACACCCATTGAAAGTGATCTTGAAGTCATTTTTCAATAAATTTTCATTGCACAATTTCCTTGAGTAACGATTTTCATGCACAACTGTAATGCGTTTATCACCATGATTTGTGTTCAGTAACAATTACTCGGTGTAGAAAAGTCTACAAATTATGATCGATAGATCTATTTAAACTTGATAAACTTGAACGTGACTTTATCCTTCCGAGATCTTCCGTGAAACATCTTCCTAACATATATTTTCTTTAGATGCATCAAACGTTAGAAGGAGAATAATGGTTAAAACGATGTGTATTAGTTTTCTAGTCTAAGTAGTTTTCAGAGCTCACCTTCCTTGACCCCATAATCTCTCAACTATCCTTATCCAATCATTCGACTAAAACCCCTGAAAGAATGAATAACAATTGTATTGGGATATTTCTTGAAAACGATAAATATCAACAGAGTAAAGTAGAAATACTTTACGGTTTTCTACAGTGTTCCTACCTGTGAGATTGATCAATAAATCATTGATAATCAAGCATTTTCAAAAGTGAGACTCTTTAACCTATTCAAACTATTTAACGTGCAGCTGTATAATGTGTCTCACTTATGAAGTGAAGCTTTATTCTGTCCATTTATTGAAGTCAAATCGAAGCTGAATCGTTCGTAAAATTCAAAGACTATCAATAGTGAAACAATATCTACTTCCTTCAATTGTGTTTTGGTACTGAGTGAAACAGTCAGTGAGAAATTTGTCTAATGTGCCTTGATCGATAGTCATCAGTGATGTCAAAACAAAATCATGAAGTAACTAATAAATGTATTGTTTCCTTATCGTCAATAATATACTTTAATTATCAGTTTTTACCAACAATAATATTCTATTCACTGATAAAAAAAATAAAAATGTAGTTAATCTATAAATTCAACTGACAATAAGGTTTACCTCAATACTTCATACAATATTGTGACGGCGTACGAAATGAGAACTATATTCAGTTACTCGTTAATTGATAACAAATATTTAGTCACAAAAGAATGCATCCTTCAACGCATCCTTCAAAACAAAGAAGAAGGGCATCAAAATCAGCGTCATCCATTGCTTTGAACCTACCTACAATGAAGACATAAGGAACATCTCTGCATTTGTCTGCAGTCAATTGTCGACAGATGCTCATCAAAAGGTTTGACGATTCCGATGGGAGAATTGGTCATTGGGTTCTCAACATTCAAGAACAGTCAATAAGCGGGACCATATTACATAATGTCCGGGGAGCTCAAAGCAGACGAGGGAGAAACAGCGAGGATACTCTACAATGTCTTGATTAAAGTTCAACGGAAGATAAATAACAAATACAAAATATAGGAATTCCACCGGTAAATTCTCAATAATAAATATTCAAAGTCAGAAAATCGTTTTGCAAAATACAGTTCGATCAAAAAAATTACGATAAGTAATTCAAGGTTCTTCTTCCAAGAAGTTTATTATTATAAACGATTAAAATTCCAAATGTTTCCTTACTCATCTTAATAATCAGATTGTAGTAGGCTTGTTCTCCAAATCTGTTAGACTGTAATTGGTCTTTGAAACAAAATTCAGACTGTAGATGGATTATCTACCGTAGCAGTTCAAATGGTTTCCAATAAGTGCAATCCGAACGCGTATCTCCCAGTCCAATGTCCAAAAAACAACAATTCTAGGAGAAAACGGTCTATGTTATATTAAAAGATGGAAATACAAGCAATACCTGAAGTTGATGCACCTTCCAGGTCACAATTACTCCGAGGAGTATCCAAGGTAAAGGTAATAAGTCCGGGCGCCACAGTATCAATCCAAATATGGCTGTAGCCATATTAAAGATCAAATTTAAACAACATATATACAGTTCAGAGGCAAACATAAAAACTTCAATACAAGTACAAGATATAGAAACGATAACAATATACAATGATAAAATCTCAAAATGGAATCAAATAAAATACTGTAGAATCCTTTTCGAATGTTTTGTGTTTTGGAAAATCCCTCCATGTTTACATATTTTTGCTATGACATGACGGACTTTTTCTGTTGACATTTTGGTATTTCATTTGATTCCAATTTGAGATTTTATCATTGTATATTGTTATTCTTTCTATATTTGTACTTATATTGAAGTTTTTGTGTTTGCTTCTGATCTGTATATATGTTGTTTAAATTTGATCTTTAATATGGCTACAGCCATATTTGGATTGATGCAGTGGCCGCTGGACTTAGCGTCACTTATCTATCACTGATTCTGATACTCTTCGGAGTAATTGTATCCTGGAAGAGGCACTATTTCCAGGTAATGCTTTGTATTTCCATGTTTTTATTTAAATAAGACGCTTTCTCCTAGAATTTTTGTCCTTTTTGAATTGACGGGACCTGGGACTGGGAGAATCGTACAGGAGTGCATCTATTGGAACCCATTGGAACGGCCACTGTAGAAATTCATTTACAGTCTGGAAATATCCCTATGAACGTTTATATTCTGGAATTATTCCTATGAACGTTTATATTCTGGAATTATCTATTATCCTTTGATTAGAAGAACAATTACAGTTGGATTATTAAGAAATATAAAGAAACATTTGGAAATTTAATCGTTTATCACGCTAAACTTTCTTCGAAGAAGAATTTTGGATTATTTATCATATTTTCGTATTCGAATTGTATCTTGGAGGAAGAAATTTCGGTCCTGGACATTTCTTCTTGAACTGATCTGTGGAATTACTATATTTTGTATTTGTTATTTTTCTTATATTGAAATTCATTTATGATGTCAAGTCGAAAGAAATCAAACATGAGGAGGGTGGAAGAGCTCGACGGATCCCACAATTCTAATCAAGTCGTTAATGATGAATTTTTTATGGGTAACCCACGTACCAGGTACCAGAGACCGATCAGATGCTTAGGACACCGATAGTAGATTTAGAACTACCTAAGGTCGAACTTTCATTTTTTGATGGAAAGTCTCGCGACTACTTTAGGTTGATGCGCCAATTCGAAACGTTTATAGAACCAAGAGTAAAAGACGACCAAGTTCGTTTATTGTATTTAATTCATTATTGTAAAGGAAGGGCAAAAAATGCGATTGAAGGTTGTATTATAATGGATCCACAAGCAGGATATAAGAGAGCTAACGCCATTTTAAAACAGCTCTTTGGACAGTCGCATGTAATAGCCCGGGAAACCTTAGAGGGTTTATTTAGAACTGGGAACGCAGATTTTAATGATCCTGAATTATTGACGAATTTGGTTATTAAAATGCAGAACGCTGCTTTAACCTTAGAACAGCTAAATTGCACAACGGAACTTAATTCCTTGGTTACTTTAGAACTAATAGTCAGGCTCTTACCTCGTCGAATGCAAGCCCAGTGGGCAGAGCTGGGAATCAAGTGGAACGAAGAGGAGAGAGAGCCTAATTTCAAGGATTTGACGGAATATATTATGTCTCGCGCTAAGATAGCTAGTAGTAGGTTCGGAAGATTAGCTAATCGGGCTAAAACAGGAAATAATACGGAAGCTACTAGTGGTCTGCGTGCGAGACATGAAGATTTTTCGTTTCTACCTAACGCACGCTCGGAAGATAAGAGATTTGTCAATTATATCACGAAAGCATACGCTGATGAAGGACGAGTATGTGACCGTAACGATGTAAAACCTCTTGATGCGTATCCTAGTAAGAAGCCGGTTGGTGTAACAGATATGATGGCTTTTCTAAGTATGGAAAAGAAAGAAAAAGGTGAAAAGTGTAGGCATCAAGATGGATCCGAAGTGTGTGACGTTAAAAGCCTCTTAGCTGTTCGAAAGGCTTGGAACGGTTATATGGATTCGAGTAATCAGAGGTTAATGAGTTCAGTAAATATGGAGAAGGCCCAGGCAGGATTGGCTGGACGGAATAAAGCCTATTTTCGGAACCCTTCATTTAGGGTAAATTATATAACTGGACCTAGAGTAGATTCTAGGATAAGTGATGGTGGTACTGTAACGGCTAAGAAGCCTAGGAGACATGATGCTACTATTATAAAGAAGCCTAAACCTCATTCTCTTTCGGATGCTATGACTAGCAATGGAAATAGTAGCCATTGGAATCTTAGTAGTGACAGCGATAATAAGGAGACAGAAAGTGTGAGCAGTCCACATATAGTGACTAGTCGATCAACTTCATCGAATGAGCCTTCTAGTGTTTCGACGTCATCGGACCTCGTCACGAATGTTAAGTTGATTGAAGATGCACAAGGTTGTGCAACTGTAACTGTTTTTATTCCGGTTGACTGTCAGTCGAGTGATGATAAGAAGGAAGCGTCTGATGGTAACAGCCAGTCTACAGTGTTGTGTGATGACGATGCTATTGATGAACATAGGTCTTGTGTCTCTGAAACAGAACATGAAGAACAACAAGTGAGTATATCAGTTTCGAATTGCGATACTAATGCTGTTCTTTCATGTAGTGATATGAGTTATACAAAAATGGAAGAGTTCCACTCTACGGATGCTAGTGCAGACCGAATCAACGCGACTTGTCTGACAGAACGGAATCATGATGACGTTGATAATAATCTGGATGTCACTGATGTGACAAATGAGTTACCGACGATGACGAATGCTGATCAAACCTCCTCTGTAACAGGAGAAGGAGACGATGAAATGTCAAAATTGGAGATCCCACCCTTGCATATTATCTATGGGTCAAGAACTTCTGTTGATAAGTTAGCATCACGGACTTCATTGTATCTGCTGATCGGGGCAAGTGGTGGTGGATTGACGACTCATCCCCATGATATGGAATGTAGTTCTCGGATAGGATATGACCAGTTTTACGACGTGTTGTACATGTTCGTGTGGGTGAATTGGGTAGGGTTTATACTACCGTTAGGTCATGCCACGATAGATAGGGGAATTAAGGGCCTGATGGGAAAGTATAGGTACCTAGTTAGCACGATAGGTCATATCCATGTTGAATGGCGGGTAGGCGTACTGCTGTAAGTCCTACACATTATTCCGGTGTGGATTAGGGGATAACTGGGAACCCTAAATAGAAGTGTCATTAACGCTTGCTTTTTGCATGGAGGGATTTTGCGGGCCGGTGTAGAATCCTTTTTGAATGTTTTGTTTTTTGGAAAATCCCTCCATATTTACATATTTTTGCTATGACATGACGGACTTTTTCTGTTGACATTTTGGTATTTCATTTGATTCCAATTTGAGATTTTATCATTGTATATTGTTATTCTTTCTATATTTGTACTTATATTGAAGTTTTTGTGTTTGCTTCTGATCTGTATATATGTTGTTTAAATTTGATCTTTAATATGGCTACAGCCATATTTGGATTGATGCAGTGGCCGCTGGACTTAGCGTCACTTATCTATCACTGATTCTGATACTCTTCGGAGTAATTGTATCCTGGAAGAGGCACTATTTCCAGGTAATGCTTTGTATTTCCATGTTTTTATTTAAATAAGACGCTTTCTCCTAGAATGTTTGTCCTTTTTGAATTGACGGGACCTGGGACTGGGAGAATCGTACAGGAGTGCATCTATTGGAACCCATTGGAACGGCCACTGTAGAAATTCATTTATAAATTCCAAAATGTCAACAGAAATAGTCCGTCATGTCATGACAAAAATAGATAAACATGGAGGGATTTTCCAAAAAACAAAGCATTCAAAATGGATTCTACACCGAGTTCAAAAAGAATAAGTGATGTTAGATCCAACCGCAACAGTATCAAATCCAAATATGGCTGTAGCCATATTATATCTAATTTAAACATATATGATCAGTTCAGCACCAGGAGACAGGGTTAAATGAATTGTGAATGATTAACAGGTAAGGGTTGACAAAATTTTTCAGGTGCTAGCGTTATTCGGATAAGCGTCTTGTACTTACACGTCATATTGAATACCGTTTCAGGATACAAAAATTAGATTTGTTCACAATATTTGCTATGGTGTATCGACTTCACTAGCTTCATTATACGCAGAACATAATACTTTCGTTTCATGACTAAGAAACTAGATCAAGTTTATCTCGAACTGACGAGGTGTGAAGACATGAAAATGGATAAAGAGGCACCTCCATATACGTTCCCATTTATTGAACAGTCTTACGTCGCTTACTGCTTACACCACAAACTGTTATTACTGTGTGAATGTACTGTGAAAAAGCATCCGACAGTGAGGATCCATTCAGGAATTTGTCCCCGCCATATTCGCAGGCACGTTGTTAGGGAAATTTCTACACAGCAATGTGCTATTATACTGCTTTACAGAAGGGATGCATCAGGATAGTGTCTAAACAACTTCCCAACAGGGTAGTTTTGCAACCCAATGTCTGTGACAAGACTATAATTTCATTATGCTGATGCTGAAATCCGTCAACAGCAGAAATAATCCAGTTCGCAAAATCTTCTAATTTTCAAGTGGCAACGATTAATTCACGACGCGAAAATTTACATCTGGTGTAATGCATAGAATTTCCTTAGCCAGTGAAGCATATACATTCCAAAGAGCGAGGAAGATAAATCACAACGTGGCGTGTTGATTGAAGTGGTGCATGTGAATTTTCGAAACATAACCACTGTTATACTGCAACAAAACACTCGCTATGTACTTATGTTCACTTGCACATTACTGTAGAAGTGGGTAACAATCATTCCCATGTCCTCAATCTGTGCAAAAATAAAACAAAATTGTATAAAATATACACATGTCACCTGAGTGAGAACTTCCTGAGGACAATTGTGATGCACTCCATTCTAATTGTGTGAGAGCAACTCAACCTGATGATACTAAATTCACACATGAGGACAATAGCCACGTGATAAGGCGTATAAATATTACAGACTTTCACTGCAATCAGATATATGAGAATGTTGTTCAAAGTGCTGGTTGTTATTTGCTTTGTGCAGGCTTCTGTAGGATTAACAAAACATGACCAACAATTTATATTAAATATGCTTAACGAGATTCGACAACACGAAAGCTCGTATAGCGGGACATATATTATGTCAGTGCAGGGAGGCCTGCAGCCTCTTGTAAGTTTGAGACGATGTGAATGCGTTGTGCAGCAGATTGAATCTGAACGCATCACGTCTACATTTTTCACCAATAATTGACGACTCTTTTTTCATGATTTTCATGTTTTTTCGGAGAAATGGGACGATGATTTGGCTCATGCAGCACTAGATTGGTCTTCAAAATGTGACGAGAAACGTAGGCCATCGGATAGTAGAGTTGGCAAATGGTATTCCACGGTGCTAAACCACGCAATGGCATCCTCAATTGAAGGGTAGGTTTTCGACTGTGAATGCATCTCATATTCTCATACTTTCCAGCGCTATTGCCGAATGGATGGAAGAAGAGAATAACTACAACCGCACATCAAACACATGCATCAAGAATCGAATTTGCAGTAGGTACAAGGCGGTATGTGAAGTCAAGATTAGTTCTCCGAACTACATCTAGATTGTTCAACCCGAAACTACGCACGTTGGGTGCGAACAAACTCCATGTAACAGGACAAATTGTTTGCCTAACATTATGTTTGCCTGTTACTACTCACAAGTGTAAGTCTTCACAATTATCCCCGGTTCATCATTCATACTGTTACATCTTCTATGCACACATTTCACTGAGGTTCTGTTCTTTTCAATAGCATTTCTGGGCTTTGTCTCAGACAGTGAGCTTCAGTGTTGTTCTCCTCAATGTTATATTCAATCGTGTCTTCCATTACTTTCATCTATCATTTCTTTTCTGGTTTTCCCCCACGCCAAACGCTACTTCGTATCTTCCATCTTTTCTATTGCACACAACCCATGAACATATAAGCCATGGTTAAAGATACTAACTTTCCGTTTTCATTGTTTCCATTTTCAGTAAACAATGCCCGACCACGCACTTACTGTAAAAACGGAAGATGCAAGAACTATGAGACGTGAAGCATCATAACGCAGTTTCTTCACCATTATCAACAATGTAATCAGCGCTCATCATTTCAAATAAATTAAGTTCCGATAATCAATTGCGCATTGCTCATGAGTCTTCTCCAAAATGAAGGTGTGTATCTATTAGTGCTTTTCAAGTATTGACAATTCTTAGCGAATTATTGCGTTGTAGAAAACACCTAGGCCACTGTACTGCTTTTGTGCGTACTGTACACACTGCTTCGGGCAACCATATCTCAATTTTGTTTTCTTAGAGTACATTTTGTAAAATAAATTTAAATGAGATCAAAGTCCTCGGAAGTTGATATAAAATATCCACCTGAGGATGATGAATGTGTGATTATTCACGAATGTCTCCTGCGTTTCACACGTTGAAATAAAACACAATCCACGAGTATTTTGTGACCAATGATGCATTCTATTGAGTTTGAGGTTGGTTCAGTGCAAGTAAAACATGTGTTAGAATATACATTGTTTTCAAATTTTACTCGATGTCACCACTGCCTCGTGAATAATCATGTGTAAGACAATATATCAATGACGTCTATCGCAAAAGTGTTGAATGGACATTTATTTCCAGTCGTTTCTCTTTGTTGAAAAGCAAAAGGTATCTAGGCAAACGATTGTTCGCAATGGATTCGTCATCAGGCTCCAGATTGACAAGTCCATACCAAAAGTGCTAGTTTACAACGCTCGAATTACAACATTCATTTATGATTAAGAAGTTGATCCATGCTGAAAACATTTGCAACTATGACAGTGAAAATACTTCAACATTGCGTCGTTTATAACTTCGAATTAGGAAGGTCGTTGAACTAAGACAAGAATAATTCATAGGAAAGGTTAAGAAAAATTAAAATTGGTAGAAGTTCGTCTCGATGATGGAAATAATGGTTACAGGAATAAAGTCTCCTGATTGTAGTTCATGCCACAAGCAGTGCGCTCAAGCTAATTATGATAGGCTTCATATGAACTAGGGATTATGAAAGAATCGTGCGCGAAAGGAAATAATGAAGTGAGCGGAGGTTTATCATAACTAATCATTGTTTCTGATGATCCAGTCATAGACCAGGTCAAACAGATATGCTGTTTAGGACACATGCATTTGGCGTATACACAAACAGTTGTCTGCCATCCTAAGCAATCGCTGTTTTGTTGTGAAGTGATGCTTAAGTCAAGAAGAGTACATGTGATTCGGTGGCGTGAAATGCCACCCTGGAAGTCAACTTTAAAATAGAGTTTTAAGTATGAGAATTCTTCGTCAAGCGCATCGAAATTTCTTCTGTTTTATAAATCATTTGAAAAAGTCCTAATGGGATTATTTAAAAAGTCACTGTATCCCTATATGTTTTTTAGTTTGTTAACTCCACTTGCCGTATTATAATTTGACAAGTCAACTTCTGTAATCTGGTGTTTTTCGAAATTACGTTAGTCGTTCCATTATTGCTATTTAGAGATGAATGTTCTCTATGAGAAACAAAAATGGGGGTCATCATATTTATCATGAACAACAGATGAGGATACCATTGAGCAGTTTTGATTAACAGAATACAATTTACCAGCCCGCAACCGTAATTGATGGACCACAATGTGGCGTGTTGATTGGAAGTGGTGCATGTGCAGTTCGCAAAATCTTCTAATTTTCAAGTGGCAACGATTAATTCACGACGCGAAAATTTACATCTGGTGTAATGCATAGAATTTCCTTAGCCAGTGAAGCATATACATTCCAAAGAGCGAGGAAGATAAATCACAACGTGGCGTGTTGATTGAAGTGGTGCATGTGAATTTTCGAAACATAACCACTGTTATACTGCAACAAAACACTCGCTATGTACTTATGTTCACTTGCACATTACTGTAGAAGTGGGTAACAATCATTCCCATGTCCTCAATCTGTGCAAAAATAAAACAAAATTGTATAAAATATACACATGTCACCTGAGTGAGAACTTCCTGAGGACAATTGTGATGCACTCCATTCTAATTGTGTGAGAGCAACTCAACCTGATGATACTAAATTCACACATGAGGACAATAGCCACGTGATAACAGACTATAAACTGCAACCATATATTTGAGAATGGTGGCTTCTTGTGAGATCAGGCTTCAATCAATTCTCTGAGTGTTGAAAAGAAGCCAGAGAATTTAATTTGCAACTAATGATGTTCTGAAATATCTACGTTTAGTCCATGATATTACTTTGATTCCTAATTATCCATGCTCATTCACTTAACTCTGATGGGAGTAGATCTGTATTCGAACCATACTAATAAATGCATGATATTGATAAGTGAATTCATAACTTCTGTAGTCGGAAACAATCGTGCTATGTGGTTCATCGAGGGGATGCGATTGAGTGTTGTATAATGTTCTGTATGCGCAGTTTCCACCTATGATGGCTAAACAGTTTCATGGAATTTCATTTTCCATTTATGTGTGTATTATATCTGCCGTGCTTTGACTGGTTAGTTTAGGTTTTTGCGGTCAGTTTGTCCAATCTTTCTACGAGGTATCAGTCGATTATTTTATATACGCTTCGGTCCAAAAATGCATGTTCGACATTCCCAATACAGAAGTAAAATCAAAAATTGTCTTCCATATAAATATCTCAGACTATGAAAATCAAAGTTAAAATGTTAAATCAATCAAGACAATTTGAGTAATTATTCACAGTGAAATGAAGTAGATTACGTCACTACACAATATAGGCTAAAGTACAAGTTGATAGTAGTAAGACAGGTTACTGATATCCGTAGCTGAATATGACTGAATTGACGTTAAAAATGTTTTTTAAATTTTATTTTATTATTAGCACTATCTTCACATCCTGTGTTTGTTGGTAAATTGCTGCCTCTTTCCGTTTTTATTTCTCACTTACTAATACGTGATGGATTATAGTTTTGTGATGATTATTTTGTGTCTGTTTATCCGCGCTTGACCTACAATTGACTAAACGTTTGTTATCGTATATAATTTTTCTTACTACTATCGGTACACCTGTCTTCCTACTCTCAACTCGTACTTTTGCCTGTCTTCATTTCGTTTTGACTATTGACTGTAATTGCTTTGATTGGGTGTATATATTCATGTATATATTCAGGTTTAATAGAATGAATCCTGATGACGATCTAATCGGAAACAATGTTGTTCACTCAAATGTCTTGCTCTAATTTTCGAAATTTGAATCTTTAACATCGACATCAAACCAAATTACCAACTAATCAAAAAATCACAGGCAAACACAGGATCAGGAGACAGATCAAAGCGGAGAAGAGAGTCGAAATAAAGGTGCAGACTACGAAAGGTTCAAGAACAATAAAAACCAATCAATCAAGGTTGACAGAACAAGCTACGCGTGAAACGTGTAGAAATTGAAATATTTCACTTCTATCTGAAGTTTCCGCTAACGATGTAGTTCAGATGAACAATGTGAGATCCTCTTATAGATGATGGTTTTCGTAATTTTTCAAGACCTCAAACTCCTCTTCCCGTACAAAAGACTTTTTTGACAGTGATACAGAAAAGTTTGACTCTGGTGTTGTTTGATTGTTGTTTTGACTTCTAGCTGAAAAAGCGTCCACAGTGTCAATCTTTCCACCATGTCGAATGCATTCTCCTCTTTGCTTATTTTCAGCTTCATTTTGGGCGACATCAAGAGCCGATGAGAGGTTATGTCGAGTTCTATCACCGTTCTCACGTTCTTTCTTGTCCTTCAGAACCTCATATTCATGCAGATGAGAATGATTGAGTTCTGGGTAGTGTTTTGTTCGATGTTCCGGTTTTCAGAGAGCGCACTGGTCTCAAGACTTTTAAATGAACTTAGGTTTCCTCACGAAATTTCACGACTCTTATTAATGAAAAGATCCTATCTCAAAGTGAAGAGTTTCAGTGGTTTCACTTATCTATTGTCTAGTTAGCGTTCATTGGCGAGCTATTGTGCATCGTTATGCAGTCGCCAAATCTTTCACTATAAATGGCAATAATTATTAACGTCAGATGAAAGGGACCAAAATAGATAAGTATGAACACATTCCATGAAAGGACGCTATTATATACATTTATTTGTTGTTCTTCACAATGAAGTTGTGGAGATTGCTGAGTTATTTTCAAACTATGAATCAACTGAATCAATCAAATCATTCAAACAAAAACGTTTGTAGAATGTTTTTTGAATGTTTTTCTTTGTGGATAATCGCTCCATGTTTATATATTTTTGTCATGACATGATGGACTCTTTCTGTTGACATTTTGGTATTTTATTTGATTCCATTTTGAGATTTCATCATTGTATATTGTTATTATTTCTATATTTTGTACTTATATTGAAGTTTTCATGTTTGCTTCTGAACTGTACACATGTTGTATAAATTTGATATAATATGGCTACAGCCACATTTGGATTTGATACTGTTGCGTTTGGATCTAGCATCACTTATTCTTTTTGAACTCGGATACTCATCAGAGTAATTGAGACTTGTAAAGTGTATCAAAAGTCAGGTATTGGTTTGTATTTCCATTTTAACATAATATAGACCACTTCTCCTAGAATTATTGTGTTCTGATATTGGACTAGGAGAGGGGTGCGCTCGACTTACACCTACTGGAAACAAATAGAACCGCTACGGTAGAAAATCCATCTACAACGCACTTCGGCGACCTTTTTCTCAATCAATTTCAAGAATAGCCACAAACAACATTGCGATGGTAATAATGAACTATTTCGCTAACAGTTTCGAGAGGTACTTTCTAGGTCGAATGCTGTGATGCAGACATCTACAGATGGAAACCGGTTTATGTGATGACGTGGAAATAGCAGTGTCAGATATCATGGTCTTGGTGAGTAACTTTGTCCGTGAACAAGTGAATGTTAAAATGTGATTACATTTTGTAAGCCTTATTCCGTATGGAATCAACTCACCATTTAGGTTGTAAGATTGGTTTTAGTGTGAAACATATCACTGGATGTTTTTAAACTTCATAAGAAAGGCTTTACACATTATAAAGTGTGTTACAGATATGTCGATTTGATTTCAATCAAACTCATCGACCGATTTTTCGAGAGTGTTTTGTGGATTCATCACCAGCCATTTGAGATGTTCAAGCGAAACTCGTGTTGAAAATGTAATGTATAATAGATAGTTTATTAAATGTGGAATAATTTCATCTTGGTCGACAGTTATTGCTGAAGCGAAAATATTAACCAGTTTATCACTTAGTACTGATTGTTATGGATAAATATAGACTTTATCCATTTGACTTATCTAGTCGAAAATGATTATTATTCTTGAATAAAGCTGATAGGTCAAATTATCCAGGCTACTGTGTTTCGTCTTTCAGTACACTTATGCTTGTTTAGAGAGAAAAAATGTTTCTGTGTGGTTCGGGAAGAGGCTAGTGAAAATAACTCACTGAATATAACATTTGTCTTAGAATGATTTTATCTGTAGAATGGATTCATAATGTACTGTTGTATTGACTCAAGATTAAGTTATACAGAAAAATACCGAACGAATGGTTTCATTTTATAATGCATGACAATGACGTTGAATTGTACAGTTTTTAGTTTTTAACCAGTTGGCTAACAATAAATTGAATGTAAGCTTACTGAAAATCATTCATTCTGCAATCACACAATATACATGAATAAAATTTAATGAAGTTTCTGTCTTTCAATAGAAAGAACATGAAATTATTTAGCTCATTGTTGGAACAATATCAAGTTACTCATGATGTTGTTTGATGACGAACTGTTATCATCGAATGGAGAATAAAATATTCAGTTGCATTAAGGAAACGAATTGGTATTTTTTTTCAGCGAAACTCTCTGTGCATATACAAATACAATTAGGCGTTTTTTGTGGATTAATCACCATGATTACATTTTACTGTACTATAATGTTGTCTTCATTTAATAGCATTGAATTATTGAAGAGAGTTTTTCAGTTTAATGTTGAATATTATTAAATGCACAGTGCCATATTTTTCTTCGTATTGTTTGATGTAAACGAAACTTGCACTCACCTGAGATGGTTAATGAAAACTCGTCATTAAAACGGTGATGTAATAGCTGGTTAATTGAATGTGAAATAATGTTAAATGTTGACAGTTCTTGTTGAAGTGAATAGATTAACTAATTTATCGTTTACTATTGATTATGCATTGATTTATACATTCGAAAATGATCAGTATTTTTGAAAAAAGCTGATAATTTTATTGCAACTTCCAATGGTTCGACTGAAGCATTCAAGCTACGGCTTTTAGTTTTCCAGTCTGTTGATACTTTTTGCCGATGAATAAATGTTTTTGAGAGAAAAGAATGTTTCCATATTATTTATGATGTGAACATTGAAAATCATTCATATTTCCTAAACTGATCTCATTTACTGGATTGATTAATAATTTTAAAGTAACTCAGCAACCTACACAACTTGATTTTGAAAACCAACTTATGAAAATACGTCCTTTCACAGAATGTGTTCCTATTTACTATGTATGTAACCTCTCTTTGAACATCAATCTGATTACGCCTGTAATATGTTAGGCACATCATCATCACAACGCAAATCTGATAAATTTATTATCGGTCCTAGATTTGTTTCCATCAAACCATCCGCTCGTTTCTTTGACTCGATGTAACTCTAGTCAAATATTCTTCAAGACTGACATGTATTGGATTCGGCAGATCAGCTTATTTTGGTCTCATTATTGATCAATAACAGGATCTCCATAAATGCAGTTAGATTAAATGATCCGCTCCATAAAGCAAACAACATCACACAACACATTCTCACTTCATAAACGTTTTCATAGAACGAGTGCAATCTATGTCAAAATCACTATGCAACGAATTAAAGGTTCTTTTCACATCACTGTCATACTCCCTCAATCGATACGCTTGTAACTAATACCAGTTCACCTCAGTCGACAAACCAGAACGAGAAAATGAACCCATGACACGATAGGCTACTTGGATGTGTTGCCTCAACCACCTGAATAAAAGTCTGAATATGGCATGAAAGGTGTATTCAACAGGTAGAGAGACAATACTATGACATCAAGCACACAAATAGCTTGTATTTATACGTCAAAGAGACGTGATTGGGAGAGCCACCATATAACGTACTAAAACAACACATCAACTAATCACTGTCAAGCATTTTCCTGGCGGTAAAAATTACCTCAAGGTCAGCTAAACAGCCCATGAATAAAATTCAAAATGAGGAAATTTGTCAGCTGAGTTGTGAGGATGTAACGTTGTCAAAAATCACTACTGATAAATGGGATGAATTAACTTCAGAGAATTTCACGACGAACTCGTCATGAAATGATTTGAGTGAGTAGAAATTGGAAAAGCGAATTTTTTTACCTAATTCATGCAACGTACACTTTTACCGATACTCTGATCACAGATGACACTTAACCAGTTTCCAGTAAATCGCCATATGTTTTAATTTCGACTCTCTTCTCCGCTTTGATCTGTCTCCTGATCCTGTGTTTGCCTGTGATTTTTTGATTAGTTGGTAATTTGGTTTGATGTCGATGTTAAAGATTCAAATTTCGAAAATTAGAGCAAGACATTTGAGTGAACAACATTGTTTCCGATTAGATCGTCATCAGGATTCATTCTATTAAACCTGAATATATACATGAATATATACACCCAATCAAAGCAATTACAGTCAATAGTCAAAACGAAATGAAGACAGGCAAAAGTACGAGTTGAGAGTAGGAAGACAGGTGTACCGATAGTAGTAAGAAAAATTATATACGATAACAAACGTTTAGTCAATTGTAGGTCAAGCGCGGATAAACAGACACAAAATAATCATCACAAAACTATAATCCATCACGTATTAGTAAGTGAGGAATAAAAACGGAAAGAGGCAGCAATTTACCAACAAACACAGGATGTGAAGATAGTGCTAATAATAAAATAAAATTTAAAAAACATTTTTAACGTCAATTCAGTCATATTCAGCTACGGATATCAGTAACCTGTCTTACTACTATCAACTTGTACTTTAGCCTATATTGTGTAGTGACGTAATCTACTTCATTTCACTGTGAATAATTACTCAAATTGTCTTGATTGATTTAACATTTTAACTTTGATTTTCATAGTCTGAGATATTTATATGGAAGACAATTTTTGATTTTACTTCTGTATTGGGAATGTCGAACATGCATTTTTGGACCGAAGTGTATATAAAATAATCGACTGATACCTCGTAGAAAGATTGGACAAACTGACCGCAAAAACCTAAACTAACCAGTCAAAGCACGGCAGATATAATACACACATAAATGGAAAATGAAATTCCATGAAACTGTTTAGCCATCATAGGTGGAAACTGCGCATACAGAACATTATACAACACTCAATCGCATCCCCTCGATGAACCACATAGCACGATTGTTTCCGACTACAGAAGTTATGAATTCACTTATCAATATCATGCATTTATTAGTATGGTTCGAATACAGATCTACTCCCATCAGAGTTAAGTGAATGAGCATGGATAATTAGGAATCAAAGTAATATCATGGACTAAACGTAGATATTTCAGAACATCATTAGTTGCAAATTAAATTCTCTGGCTTCTTTTCAACACTCAGAGAATTGATTGAAGCCTGATCTCACAAGAAGCCACCATTCTCAAATATATGGTTGCAGTTTATAGTCTGTTATCACGTGGCTATTGTCCTCATGTGTGAATTTAGTATCATCAGGTTGAGTTGCTCTCACACAATTAGAATGGAGTGCATCACAATTGTCCTCAGGAAGTTCTCACTCAGGTGACATGTGTATATTTTATACAATTTTGTTTTATTTTTGCACAGATTGAGGATATGGGAATGATTGTTACCCACTTCTACAGTAATGTGCAAGTGAACATAAGTACATGGCGAGTGTTTTGTTGCAGTATAACAGTGGTTATGTTTCGAAAATTCACATGCACCACTTCTAATCAACACGCCACATTGTGGTCCATCATTCACGGTTACGGGCTGGTAAATTGTATTCTGTGAATCAAAACTGCTCAATGGTATCCTCATCTGTTGTTCATGATAAATATGATGACCCCCATTTTTGTTTCTCATAGAGAACATTCACCTCTAAATAGCAATAATGGAACGACAAACGTAATTTCGAAAAACACCAGATTACAGAAGTTGACTTGTCAAATTATAATACGGCAAGTGGAGTTAACAAACTAAAAAACATATAGGGATACAGTGACTTTTTAAATAATCCCATTAGGACATTTTCAAATGATTTATAAAACAGAAGAAATTTCGATGCGCTTGACGAGGAATTCTCATACTTAAAACTCTATTTTAAAGTTGACTTCCAGGGTGGCATTTCACGCCACCGAATCACATGTACTCTTCTTGACTTAAGCATCACTTCACAACAAAACAGCGATTGCTTAGGATGGCAGACAACTGTTTGTGTATACGCCAAATGCATGTGTCCTAAACAGCATATCTGTTTGACCTGGTCTATGACTGGATCATCAGAAACAATGATTAGTTATGATAAACCTCCGCTCACTTCATTATTTCCTTTAGCGCACGTTTCTTTCATAATCCCTAGTCCATATGAAGCCTATCATAATTAGCTTGAGCGCACTGCTTGTGGTATGAACTACAATCAGGAGACTTTATTCCTGTAACCATTATTTCCATCATCGAAACGAACTTCTACCAATTTGAATTTTTCTTAACCTTTCCTATGAATTATTCTTGTCTTAGTTCAACGACCTTCCTAATTCGAAGTTATAAACGACGCAATGTTGAAGTATTTTCACTGTCATAGTTGCAAACGTTTTCAGCATGGATCAACTTCCTAATTATAAATGAATGTTGTAATTCGAGCGTTGTAAACTAGCACTTTTGGTATGGACTTGTCAATCTGGAGCCTGATGACGAATCCATTGCGAACAATCGTTTGCCTAGATACCTTTTGCTTTTCAACAAAGAGAAACGACTGGAAATAAATGTCCATTCAACACTTTTGCGATAGACGTCATTGATATATTGTCTTACACATGATTATTCACGAGGCAGTGGTGACATCGAGTAAAATTTGAAAACAATGTATATTCTAACATATGTTTTACTTGCACTGAACCAACCTCATACTCAATAGAATGTGTCATTGGTCACAAAATACTCGTGGATTGTGTTATATTTCAACGTGTGAAACGCACGAGACATTCGTGAATAATCACACATTCATCATCCTCAGGTGGATATTTTATATCAACTTCCGAGGACTTTGATCTCATTTAAATTTATTTTACAAAATGTACTCTAAGAAAACAAAATTGAGATATGGTTGCCCGAAGCAGTGTGTACAGTACGCACAAAAACAGTACAGTGGCGTAGGTGTTTTCTACAACGCAATACTTCGCTAAGAATTGTCAATACTTGAAAAGCACTAATCGATACACACCTTCATTTTGGAGAAGACTCATGAGCAATGCGCAATTGATTATTGGAACTTAATTTATTTGAAATGATGAGCGCTGATTACATTGTTGATAATGGTGAAGAAACTGCGTTATGATGCTTCACGTCTCATAGTTCTTGCATCTTCCGTTTTTACAGTAAGTGCGTGGTCGGGCATTGTTTACTGAAAATGGAAACAATGAAAACGGAAAGTTAGTATCTTTAACCATGGCTTATATGTTCATGGGTTGTGTGCAATAGAAAAGATGGAAGATACGAAGTAGCGTTTGGCGTGGGGGAAAACCAGAAAAGAAATGATAGATGAAAGTAATGGAAGACACGATTGAATATAACATTGAGGAGAACAACACTGAAGCTCACTGTCTGAGACAAAGCCCAGAAATGCTATTGAAAAGAACAGAACCTCAGTGAAATGTGTGCATAGAAGATGTAACAGTATGAATGATGAACCGGGGATAATTGTGAAGACTTACACTTGTGAGTAGTAACAGGCAAACATAATGTTAGGCAAACAATTTGTCCTGTTACATGGAGTTTGTTCGCACCCAACGTGCGTAGTTTCGGGTTGAACAATCTAGATGTAGTTCGGAGAACTAATCTTGACTTCACATACCGCCTTGTACCTACTGCAAATTCGATTCTTGATGCATGTGTTTGATGTGCGGTTGTAGTTATTCTCTTCTTCCATCCATTCGGCAATAGCGCTGGAAAGTATGAGAATATGAGATGCATTCACAGTCGAAAACCTACCCTTCAATTGAGGATGCCATTGCGTGGTTTAGCACCGTGGAATACCATTTGCCAACTCTACTATCCGATGGCCTACGTTTCTCGTCACATTTTGAAGACCAATCTAGTGCTGCATGAGCCAAATCATCGTCCCATTTCTCCGAAAAAACATGAAAATCATGAAAAAAGAGTCGTCAATTATTGGTGAAAAATGTAGACGTGATGCGTTCAGATTCAATCTGCTGCACAACGCATTCACATCGTCTCAAACTTACAAGAGGCTGCAGCCCTCCCTTCACTGACATAATATATGTCCCGCTATACGAGCTTTCGTGTTGTCGAATCTCGTTAAGCATATTTAATATAAATTGTTGGTCATGTTTTGTTAATCCTACAGAAGCCTGCACAAAGCAAATAACAACCAGCACTTTGAACAACATTCTCATATATCTGATTGCAGTGAAAGTCTGTAATATTTATACGCCTTATCACGTGGATATTGTCCTCATGTGTGAATTTAGTATCATCAGGTTGAGTTGCTCTCACGCAATTAGAATGGAGTGCATCACAATTGTCTTCAGGAAGTTCTCACTCAGGTGACATGTGTATATTTTATACAATTTCGTTTTATTTTTGCACAGATTGAGGATATGGGAATGATTGTTACCCACTTCTACAGTAATGTTCAAGTGAACATAAGTACATAACGAGTGTTTTTTTTTCAGTATAACAGTGGTTGTGTTTCGAAAATTCACATGCACCACTTCAATCAACACGCCACGTTGATTTATCTTCCTCTTTCGAATGTATATGCTCTTTATCCATTTTCATGTCTTCAAACCTCGTCAGTTCGAGATAAACTTGATCTAGTTGTAGAATCCTTTTTGAATGTTTTGTTTTTTGGAAAACCCCTCCATGTTTACATATTTTTGTTATGACATGACGGACTCTTTCTGTTGACGTTTTTGATATTTTATTTGATTCCGATTTGAGAATTATCATTGTATATTGTTATTATTTCTATATTTTGTACTTATATTGAAGTTTTTGTGTTTGCTTCTGAACTGTATATATGTTGTTTAAATTTGATCTTTAATATGGCTACAGCCATATTTGGATTGATACGGTAGCTGTTGGACTCAACGTCACTTATTAATCTTTGTTTTGGATACTCTTCGGAGTAATTGTAACCTGGAAGGTGCATCAATTCCAGGTATTGCTTTGCATTTCCATCCTTTAATATAATACAGACCGTTTTCTCCTAGGATTGTTGTGTTTTTAATATTTGACCGGGAGATACGCGTTCAGGTTGCACTTATTGGAACACATTTGAACCGCTACGGTAGAAATCCATTTACACTAGTTTCTTAGTCATGAAACGAAGGTATTATGTTCTGCGTATGATGAAGCTAGTGAAGTCGATACACCATAGCATATATTGTGAACAAATCTAATTTTTGTATCCTGAAACGGTATTCAATATGACGTGTAAGTGCAAGACGCTTATCCGAATAACGCTAGCAACTGAAACATTTTGTCAACCGTTACTTGTTAATCATTCACAATTCCTATACATACAGATTAAGTAAATGAAATCATTTGAATAAAAAAAAATATTCTATTTCCGAATCACATAGACACATTCTTTCCTCTAAAAAAAAACATTTTTCATCGGAAAAACGTATCAATAAATTTGAAAAATAAAAAGCAGAAGCTTGAATACTTCAGTCTAACCATCAGAACTTGTAATGAAATTATCAGCTTTATTCAAGAATAATAATCATTTTCGAATAGATAAATGAAATGGATAAAGTCTATATTTATCCATACCAATCAATACTAACCAATAAACTATTCTGTTCACTCAAACAAGAACTGTCAAAAAATTAACATTATTTCATATATAATTAACTATCTGTCACTAAACATCACCTTTTGTAGGACGCCTTTTCATTTAACATCTCAAGTGAGTGCAAATTTTGTGTACATCAAACAATGTGAAAAATATTACGACACTGTGCATTGAATAATATTCAACATTAAACTGAAAAACTCTCTTCAATAATTCAATATCTTGTTATTAATATCTTGTTGTTAATTTAAGGAAAAATCGCATTCTTCCTTTTTGAGTGAACAACTACTAGCTAACCGTGAACAAAATTATTTGTTAGGCAACTGGTTAAAAACTAAAAACTGTACAATTCAACGTCAATAAACGCTTAGTTTACTATTCGTTTCCGGTAAGTGCTCATTAACAATAGGATCAACATGTAATACTTTTTTTCAAATCCGAATTACAAACTTGATTCAATACGAGTTATAATATGATGAATTTAGATTAGTGTACATAGTTGACACCTTTATTATCAGCTTAGTATAATGTAACATAAATACCTTGCATTCAAAATCATTTTCCATTGTCATGCATTTTAAAATGAAACAATTCGTTTGGTATTTTTCTGTATAACTTAATCTTGAGTCAATACAACAGTAGATTATGGTAATGTAATGATTTCATTTAAATGGCTTACTTATTTCCTAGATTTTCAGGTAAAATGTTTTAGTGAAATTACATGTAAAAAGGATTCAATTAGCATTAATTTCTGTCTTCATTATGAAAATAAATGTGGATTAAATGTTGCACGAATCAATCAGTCGTTTGCACTTACATAAAATATCATCTCTAAAATATAATTCAAAGCCATTTTCTAGTTAAATATGACTATCATTTAAATAGTTGACTACTACAAGCGTTTTTCTGTCGTTCAGTAACATTTAGTAAAATGACTCACGCTAAAATCAATACTAAAATCTAAATCTTAAAATGATTCTATAAAGAAAAGAGTTTGGAAAATGTAATCACATATTAATATTTTCTCGTTTGCTGAGACAATTACTCACCAAGATCAAGACTTCTAAGCCTCCAATTTTCAACACCATCACGTATATTTTTCACCAAACTATGTTCAACAATAAATCCGTATATAATTTTTTGTAATGTTAGCAAAACATTGAAAATATATAAAGTATTTTTCATTTTGTTTTGGTTAATATTTGAATCCAATTGTTATTCAATTTAGACATTTTGCAAAATTGACAAATCAGTTTTTAATGTACAGACTCGTAAATATGATTTTCATAAATAAATTAATTCTATCAAATAGTCAATTTAATCTGATGTCAAATAAACTGACCAATCATAATTGGATAAACTTATTAGAATGGCACTAAATTATTGGCTGAAAATATTTCCAATTGAAATTTATATTAGACTAAATGTATTTTGATATTCAACTTATTTTCTAGTTTAAATCACAGGTTATAGTATATAATTGGAAACTGTATCAAGATAACAATTTAATTCATCCATAAAATTGTTTTTCATCAACCTGAGAACAAAGCAGAACTGGTAATGTAACCAATGATCATTTGATAATTAACAGTTATTAATTCTTTGATTTTTCTAAACAATATTTGATACTTAAAGTTAGCCACTCACAGAACTGATTATGTTTTGAAATTGATGTTGTGTCATTAAAGTCGAATTCAAAATAGTGATTGACCATCATATGCACAATGCTAGTTAGTTCAAGGAGATCGAGAGAAGAATTTGAATCCTAGGATTTAATCGGAAGTAAATGACATGACAGATACAGTCAACCAGTCGATTGTAAACATTTCAGTTTTACAAAATGTTACTGGTGGTCGAAATATCTAAGTGGTAGTTTAATTGATTGGGAAACTGAGTAATACATATAAACCTGAGTAATTATACTAAAACTTTTATTACATATCATATAAATTAACCCTTTAATGCCAAGGGCAATTTTAGATTGAATTTCAGGAGAACCAAGTAGACTGCTCACTTGTTACCATTTCTGCATGAACATTCCGGCTCAATCCTTTATCGATGAAGTCTGTCGCCCTCCTACCCATTTTTTATATGGACTGTTAGCAATGCTTACCAAAGCAATGCTAAGCCATCCACAATGTTCACAGCGAACCTCTGGTCTCATCGGAGACCTTCAGATCTATATAGCAGTAGAGCATATGGTGAACATATATATGGCGTAGGATAGTAGAAGAGGTAGCCCATCTTGATGCAAATAAGCCCAAACAATTCTATTACCCTTTTTCTCATGTCAGGTAATGATTTTTCCGCATTTCCGAAATCTCCATTTTTCGACCATATGAGACCTGAGTTAGGGATGGTTAGTATACCTATTATACTAAAATACCTGCCTACATATGGTGTTCTTTGAAATCTATGAATCATTGAATAACGTTGTCATTCTCATCAAGAACATCCGACCGATCCACATCTAATATGCAACTGAAAGTTATATCTATGGATTTTAAATAAACAATGTTAGTGAACAGCTTCTAATCCAAATTTATACTCAAGTAACATTTGCCATTTTACTTAATATTTACTTTAAGTTTCAATGAAATTATCAGATTAGTCGTATTGCGAACCTACATAGGTCCAACCTAAAAATTCATAACACCGAATCGTTTATCAAACATTGATAACATGGTGCTGATGCATCAAAAAATGTTTTATTAAAAGCGATAAAACACGAACAAGTTACTAGGTCATGGAATTTTCCACTTTGTTTGATTGACTTAAGGCGTTCCGCAGAGTGCTAATTGTTCTCAACTAGGAAAAAACATGTGTCCACCGTAGCCACTTCCCGATTCCAATGAAAACTTGTGACGTAAGAGCGATATCAAGGCAATTGGACCATTCCACTTACATTACAATATCGATCGTCATCGAGGAAATAGGAACTGATCCAGTTCACAGCATTTGGTAAGCACATTGCCCACTGATGAATCACCGTGAACATCCTGAATGACTTCAATAATCTAATTTCCAACTCCAATAAGCAAACGATTAGTAACAAATGGTTTTACAATACCTACTGTATGAATCACTATTTAGTCCTACTTTTTATTAATTCTAATTAGTAGCTATGATAAACATTTCTTTCCAATCACAATTCAACTGGAGGACGAGAGGCGCTTCATCGAACCCCTGTTGTTGACTACTATTCAACACTGGTTGAAATATTCATAATGCCTTTTGTGTATTACTTTCTTTAAAAGTTGGTACGTTTACCACTAGTTCTGAAAAAATTTCGGCACATCTGACGTTGACGTCTGGATAATAAAGAACTAAAAAATATCATCAAACTATCTTTCAGATTAGGTCTTGATGAAGAAGAGTGGATATTTTTATCTTATCGAAATGTTCTCGTACCGTCTTCATTGATTGTGACAAAGCTTCAAGTTGAAATTTAGTAGAAAATAAAACACGTTTTTCAAACATCTGTATTTCTGTCAATTAACTGCGTTGAAATGGAATATAGAAGTAAGAGAGGACGACGTGATGAACACATTCCAGTTGGCGTTCACTTTACCTCTTATAATCAACTTCAAATAATCAGTCCAATGGTTAGGCGTTCGCGCACAATACCGAAGGTCCCGGGTTCGAATCCTGCTAGGTGCGGGAATCGTCGATGATCACTGCTGATGAGTCCCATACAAGGACGAAACTGCCGTCCAGTGCTTCCAGGTTTATATTGGTGGTCTAACAATGATTGACTGGTGACTTCAAATGTGTCAATACACAAATCTCCAAAACCCTGCCTGAAAATCATCTAAACGTAAAATATTTGGGCGATAAATTAATAGTTGGATATGTCTCCCTGTTTGTTCATCAACTTATTGTTTTTATTCTTACATATCAGAAAATCACTCTAGTTTGACTATGACTTAATTATGAAAAGTAGGGAAATATTTACTGTTGACTAGACACTGAGAAGTAATTACAGGATCGCCTTTCCTAACGAAAGCCAAGTGGAATAGAATCCAGTTCCAAAAGTTTTCAGTCAACTGCCGACCCTCAAAATATGGGAAGGAAGTATTCGCTAGATAGTTGGAAGCGATCAGACAGAAACCATGAACATAGATGTCATACTACTTGACGCTCATTTACAAGTGCACGACCTACCTCTTGTACGACCTAGTTAGTTACCTAACATTTTTATTCTTTTTGAATTTAGATTGATGAAACAAAATGAGATTGTAGACTGTTTATTAGTAGAATCTATTGGATCTTATAGAATTAAAATTTAGTTTACGTATCCAACCAGTCTGTTGTGATGAGCTTGTAATTGACTAGATGTCTGTTTAGGTGTTTGAAACTTTGAAATGTATTTGAGATTCTTTCGGCTGTTTCTACACAGTCGATTTCTAGCCGGATCATTTAATTTGGATTGCTTGTATTAGTTCAATTAACATTGTATGATCCATATGTGCAGTCGTGGTTACACTTATATTTGTTTATACATAGCATTTTTAATGTAAATGAGATTGCAACGAATTTTAATATGACGAAAATATCACCGAGGTTCATCAAAAAATAAAAAGAAAAACATTTAGATTTTTTTTGATCACATTCATTCACTCAAGATGTACAAATAAAATTGTCTATTAAGAAAATGAAGAAGACGGTAACATCATTTCATGTGTCAATTAAAAGAGCATACATACTGAGTGTGCTTAACTAGCGAGAAGTGGAGAAAGAGAGAATAAGATGAAATCAGTCATATGAACAGTAATTTTCCACATGACGTGTATGAATAGAATGAATTATCAGTAATAAGAAGAAGTTTAGAAACATCTTTTTATATATAAATTAGGAACATGGAATATTGATGGCTTGAATGTCAGCTTAGGCTTTGTAACCTTAGCTCACAAAACATTGATATAATGATAAATGTTGAGTTAGTTTTTGAAAGATACTCTAGATTAATTTTTAAGATGCGTCTGTGTCGCAATCGCTACGTTCCCATCTTCCCAATAATAATTCAATTTAAATGATACTTTCAAAATTATTTCTAGTTGAATATAGGTAACTCAACATTGTTCCAGCAAATTTATTTTTATCGAATCTGACTACAGTGTTTAATAATGTTTATTGTGCTTTCTTCATCTGATCAATATTTTGTAGTTAGTTTTATGTTTTCATACATATTAATCACCAAGTTAAGTATGAACGTTTTCTAGAATCATGAACACTGTCTTACCAGTTGATGAACAAAACCCTCTAAAAGAATGGTAGATTAATTGCATTCTACTTATTTCTAGCATAAATAACTTACGATATTCAAATTGATTTTATAGTTCCTTACATAACACTTCTTTTTTTTTATCCGACTGAGGTAAGGCTGATTGTAACGGTTCAAAGATGAATGATTTTGTGTCACTATGAAGAACTGAAAGCGAAGTAAGCATGCCCACACAAAATTAACCAGAAACAATGAAGATATGAATGAATAATTGACTAGGTTAGAAGACAGACAGAAAATGCCAATTAGTTTTTCAGAAAGTGAGGACAAACCCTGTGGGCTCAATTTATTATTAAACACACTACAATATTTGAAAAGTTGGGATTATCCAAAAGCTGAAAGTTCTATGCTACATTCGATCTGAACAAGTTTAAGTTGCTGATGAGTCTTAAATACTACCGTAAATGTGCTTCTTGTATCTCACTGATAGCTAGAAATTAACGTTCTAAAAAATGTATTAACAAAAGACAGTAGTGCGGCAATCTAATAAAGATGCATCAGTGCCAACGAATTTAGATCAAAAGTTCAGTTCCTCGTTTAAAAAAAGTAAAAACTGAAGCATTTAATCCTATGATTGTCAATTTCTTTAATTTCACTACCATAGTCAGAATTGAAAATGACTGTTCACAATTGCCTTTGAAGTATTTGATTAAATGTGAACTACTGCTTGCACGGACACTTTATGTTATGCATGCACGTAAGCACATCATTTAGATATGCTTGAACTATGACGAGTTTACCTCAGTCAGAAAACTAAATTTTGACTAAAAGTTTAGTTCCTTGTTTTAAAAAAAGTAAAAACTGAAGCATTTAATTCCGTGATTGTCCCGTGATTGTGACACGGCAGACTACTAATCCAAGTTTCCAAAACCCCGTTGAGTAAAATAAGAAGACTTGATATGAAGTAGAATCTGTATTCTACAGATATCCAAAACGAACGAGGTCCGAGTTCAGAAGAAGACACAGATCCCGGACTGAGGATCCTGTTCTGGGTCATAAAACGTTGCACATAATGCGTATTTATATATATTTAGGTCTAATATGAAGCAGCATCGAAGTCTGTGATATTGACAGTGAAGACGACCAATAAGGATCAAAGACGGAGTACGTGGCATTGATATCTAGGACGACCATAAAATTGACCAATAGGAACTAACTAATAGGAATTGGCCAATGATTATCATAGTATACTGAATGAATATCCTAAAACTTTACCTACATATATTATGAATAATAAGCAATGAAAGACAAGTTGACCTTACCGTTTAAATGAAATTCATTAGACGAATGCATAACTCAGAGCATACTGTGATTTATAATCATGCATTATAATGGGTGAAATGATGTGTATTAGTTTTTTAGTCTAACTAGTTTTCCAAGCTCCCCTTCCTCATCCTCATAATCTCTCAACCATCCTTATTCAAACATTCGACTAAAACGTCTGAAAGAATGAATAACAATTGTACTGGGATATTTCTTGAAAACGATAAATATCAACAGAGTAAAGTAGAAATACTTTACGGTTTTCCACAGTGTTCCTACCTGTGAGATTGATCAATAAATCATTGATAATACAGCATTTTCAAAAGTGAGACTCTTTAACCTATTCAAACTATTTAACGTGCAGATGTATAATGTGTCTCACTTATGAAGTGAAGCTTTATTCCGTCCGTTTATTGAAGCCTAATCGAAGCTGAATCGTTCGTAAAATACAAAGACTCTCAACAGTGAAACAATATCCACTTCATTCAATTATGTTTTGGTACAGTCAGTGAGAACTTTGTCTAATGTGCCTTGATCGATAGTCATCAGTAATGTCATAACAAAATCATGAAGTAACTAATAAATGTACTGTTTCCTTGTCGTCAATAATAATAATCTATTCAATGATACAATTAATGAAAATGTCGTTAATTTTTAAAATCAACTGGCAAATAAGGTGTAGCTCAATACTTTATACAATGTTGTGACAGCGTACAAAATGAGAACTATACTCATTTACTTGTTAATTGACAATAAATGTTTAATCCCAAAGGAATAATGTTTTCTGCTTGCCGATATTCTACATACTTTTTTGATCTATCGACTGTAAACAAAACCACTTTCCTGATTTTTTAATTTCTTTGAATGCATTTACACAAAAATTTTGCAATGAAATTTAAAGTTGATGCTAGTTTTGCGAAAAAGATAAAAAACTGACATTTAAAGCTGACTAAGAAAACCCATTTTCGCAAAGATAAAAACATTGTAACAATTATTTGGAAGGAAATTACTCTGAGACACTTGTTCCTCAATAAAATCGATTATAATTGCTTCTACTGTTAATAAGGAATTGATCTGTTCAGCTCTTCTTAGTCAAGATCAAATTTTGATACCATAGTTGACATATACGCGTCCAGTTCAAACTGTCTCAATGATACCATTAAGTCATTCGATTTCATTGAATGAAAGAAATGTGTGGCTTACAGTGAAACAATAACTGTGTAACACTTCAGTAAGATGTACCTGCTACATCTCAGAGTTGATTTTTAAACTGGAACATAAACCAAGAATCCCTTTTGTTGAATGTCAACATATTATATACAGTGATCTAATGAGACAAGATAACCATCAACTTGTTGAACTGATATGATGTTAATATTATCATTAGTTAGGGTTTTATTTATACTATTTATCATTCGAATAGTTATCGTGACTCAATAGTTCATTAGATAAGTCGCGATATCTGTGTTTTAATGGATAGCTGAGAACATTTTATTTATCTAACGAAATGTTTTGTATATTATATTAGTTTGTGTTTTTCTGTTTCACAAATTTTAGATTCATTCAAGACGAAGAACAATTTAACTGAAACATTGTAAGTGGCACCGAAATTCTGTTATCTTAATAATCTGACTGTCTTACTTAGGAAGAATTCTGTGATTTGTCGTACTTGCTTTCAGTGTTATCCATCATAAGAATTCCGTTTGGTGTTGACCATCTTTCCAGACATTCCGTGGTGTCGAGGAAACATCCTTAGTCTCATTTTGGCCCCGCTAACGAATGCTTTTTCGTAGTGGATTATGTTGATATATAGTAGTGTATTTCATTCGATAGTTTATTCTAAATTATTTCGTATTGACGCAGTTTGATCGGCACTTGATCTATCCTTACAGAATCTAGTTAAGAGATCTCGATGTTTAGAACCTCCCAAATCTTCCGCTTAGCCTACCATTAAGTCGAAAAACTTTCTTTGGTATCGAGAGATCTTTCATTCCTCGGAATTTTTAAAACATACTAAATTCTCATGTTTTTGATATTTTGAAAAGTTCTTCTTATTTCCAGTCCATGAACACTTCATTGTCGTCCTAAATCCCATATCAACAGATAGTGCAATATCAACCTGAAAACGAGAATGTCTGTGTGAGTGATTTTTGATTTAACATTGTGTATGGCCTTATTGTGTAACGAGATTAGGTGTTTAATTCAGCGAAGAGCCCCTCTAGGATTGCTGGTGCTCCCGAACTCAGATAAAGGAGTGTGGTCAGGCATTGGGTCGGCGATCCCGACTAGTAGAAAACTAACTCGTTATAAAAACGCTAACAAGAAAAAAATTCCAAATATTCTGACTTGTGAATCATAACGTCCTCATTTGGAAGACTTATGACGTCTCTTAATGATAGCCAAGTTCCTTCGTTAGTCAAAGGACCCAAGCCCCTTCTGACGACCAGAGCAGCTATTCTTTTAGGTACATGGGACGTTCAAACGTTGTGCGAGACTGGAAGACTATTTCAAGTCGCTGCAGAAATGAAAGGATATCACATGTAGGTGCTCGGAAGCAGTGAAACGCATTGTATGCAGGTCGGACAATTAAGACTAGCTTCAGGAGAGCTGGTGTTATACTCCGTTCATGAAGAAGAAAATGCTTCAATCACACAACGGGTTGCATTGATGCCGTCCAAACAAGCACAAAATACACTGATAGGTTGGGAATCTCATGAACTCAGGATCGTAAAAGCATCCTTCAACACAAAGAAGGAGGGCATTAAAATTAGCGTCATCCATCGCTATGCACCTACCTACAATGGAGATTTTTAATAATAACTCTACAAATGTCTGCAGTCAATTGTCGAATGATGCTCATCAAAAGATTTGAGGTTTCTGATGAGAGAATTGGTCATCGGCTTCACAATATTCAGGCATAAACGTATACGCAATGCTACATAAAATTCACCGGATCACTCTACTCAGAACGTAACCGACAATATATGCATGCATGAAAAGTTTAGAAGGACCATAAAGGACGTGAGAATTAGGAGCGGAGCTGATGTAGATTCCAGTATTCACTTGCTGGTCACCGAAGTGAAACGCAAACTCAAGAAACACTGGACAATGAGGCGGACAACATCACACACAACATTACATCTTCAGGATACTGGAAAACTAAACGAATTCAAAATAGCTCCATGCAATAGGTCTTAGGCCTTTCATGATCTACTCAGTCGAAAAGAAGATACATTGAAGAAGAACTGGAAATGAATCGGGTATGTAAACACTTAAACATATCAAGAGATTCCTAGCCACAAGAAGTACCATCACAAGGAATGGATATCTGTTGTTACTCTTGATAAAATTGAAGAAAGGAGTAACAAGAAGTCAATATCAGTCGAATAATTGCGGGGAAAGTCAAACCACTAGCCAAATACACAAAAGCAAACAAGAAAGTGAAGAGGAGTATCAAAGCCAACAAACGTAAATATATGGGAGATCTATTAATGACGGCAGAAAAGGCTGCAAATGATGTAAATATGGTACAACAACAGAAGATAGCTGGAAATTACCGTAAATTAGATTTGCCAGTGAATTTCAAGGAAGGTAATAAAATCAGCAATTTTGAATCGCGGCTAATAAGGTGGGTTGAGCGATTTAAGGAACTCTTGAAATGGCTAGTTCCACTAAAGCCACCCGACATTGACTCCACAGCCTCCAAATTATTATTGGCCCACCAACAGATTAGGAGATCAGCATGGATATCAGACATATCAAGAACAACCAATAGGCAGGACCATATAACATACTGTACGGGAAGCTGAAAGCAGACAAGGAAGCAAGAGCGAAGATACTCTACATTGTCTTTCAAACGGAGGTTTGGTCTGAGGAATAACTGTCTAGGTAGTTCAGAATCGCAGCTTGCCGATTTGAAACCAAAACAAGCAATTAGGTAAATGACAGTTCTAATATTCATCATAAATATAAATTTACATCATTACCTAAACAAATATTGCCACTCATTTATTCCAATAAAATTGTTTGATTATTCAAATAAACTGCAACAAATAAATTATATCCCATCCCTCCTATATATCAGACTCATTCGAATGATAACATTTCGTCGCTTCAATTCAGAATCGAAATGCTCAATTCCAGTCAGTGCAAGCAACTCAGTCAAAGGAGTCACAAATCATTATGGCAGTCACCAAGACTAAGTATCATATCAAACAACATAAATGCAGTTCAGAAAGAAATATAGAAACACAGTGAAGGCAAAAGAAATAGAAACCACAATAAAATATAAACGGATTAACAAAAAGTTAGGATATTCATCCGATATCCCAGGAGAATTACTGACCAGTTCCTATTGGTTAATTCCTACTGGTCAATTTTATGGTCATCCTAGATATCACTGTCACGTTCTCCAATATTGTTTCTTATTTTTGGTTCTGACTATCAATGGCACTTCAAATTTTACTTCCGATTAGTCGTCTTAACTGTCAATGTCTAGGACTTCGATGCTGTTTCCTATTCGACCAAAATGTATAAATACGCATTATTTGTAACGTTTTATGACCAGAACCACGAACAGGACCCGGTCCCGGATCCCTTATCCGGGATCTCGATTCTCTTCTGGACTCTGACCTCGTACTTTCTAGATGCTTATAGAATTCAGGTTCTACTTCATATCAAGTTTCGTCTTCTTTAATTCAATTGGGAGGTTGTGAAAATCGAAATCAGAAGCATGTCGTGTCGCCGGATCCTCGATCCTCGCTCTCGTTTTCCGACCAGGTAAACTCGTGATAGTTCAAGTATATCAAGTTGACGTGTTTATGTGCAGGCGTAACACAAAATGTACAAGTGAAAGAACCAGTAAGAATAAATTGAGGGATTTTCGCAAACAAAGTCTTCAAAAATGGATCTTACAGTACATATATCAAGAAACTGGGAAGAAGCATACCGGATCAAGATACGAAATAAAAGACATCTCTACAAGTGCGAGAACCACATAGACATTACTTGTAGTGATTTCACCCTCATGAATAAAACGCGATTAGTTGAATAGAAAAAATCATCATTATAACGAAATATATAAGTGGTTGTTTTAGTGAACTTCTTTTTCATTCGTACTTCTCCAACTCACTTTTCTGTTGCGCGGTTGCCATCTTCATTTTGCTGCTCTTTACACTTTCGCCTTCTTTCTCTGGTACGATTTCAGTATTATTTGGACATCACTAGATCATCAACAAACAAAAATATTTATCTGCAGTATCAATTTTTATTTTTATTATTTCTCATCAGGATAACAAAAAACTAAAAGATTGGAACGAAGTTGGTTCGTATAAGCGTTCCTTGTCCGGCCCAACTTCAACCATGACAGTTAGAGAGTCCGTGCTTTTTCACACCACGGAGTCTTCATAAATTTGGTGAAGCAGACTAAATCCAACGATGGGAACACTGCCTCCAGTATCAACTCGAATGAAGCAACGACAGATCGATTTCCACAGAAAGTTATTTACCCGCGCACTTGTTTTCATACGGATCGGTTCAGTACGCGAACCTTTACAACAGCATTTCAAGTGAGTTACCGTTGCAAAAACACCTTCGAGTGTGATCACAATTGCTGCTTTGACACTGTCAGCATTGATCCTTTTAAACCAGCACGCGTTGACGACTTACCTGACTAGTTGAGACCCGATGCTCGACTCATCAAACTCACTAACGGGATCGCTATGTCTTCATCGCATCCCAAGCTAGATACTTCAGAGACTTTATTCACACCTCTGAGTCAGCAGCACGTGTTACATGCACTATGAACGGATGAAACTCCAGTCTCAACCACAGTTTAATGGACCACGCTGAACTTGACATCGTATGTGATTGCTGCCTCAAGCTCTCAGTCACGGGGTACGAACACGGCTATCGTTGTGTGTTTCAGGCATATCCAATTGTGGGCTAACGCAACTAGCCTTAGTAAGCAACATAGTGTAAAGAATTCTACTCATTACTACGTGATTGCGGCACATTTCTTCTTCGGTATTTTTACTCTGAGCTTACGCCTTTCGATCATCATCCGCCTGAGACATTAACACTTGAAAACAGCTTGCCCTAGCGCCCCACCCCTTGTCATTTCAATTAGTCAATGGTTCTGTCCCGAATACCTATTGTCTCGAACTTGGTTGTTATGGTCACTTCCGGTTTCTTGGCTCAATGTAGTTCCGTCTTACGTCTTCTGAGTGTACTGGTCCGAACACCTGCGAAAGCAATCTTCAGATTCTGAATACAAACCACGCACTTGTGTACAGCGATTCGAGCAGCAAACACGACACATTATTGCTGATACCGTTTTACTCAATAGACCTTCGATGATAACTCGAGAATTTCGCATCGCATTCCGTCAACCCTTTTCTTTCTACAATAGCACGTTTACCGATAAGTCTAATGTAAGAAACGCCATGTATCAAAAGTGTGAACCCTTTCTAGAGAGCAGGTACTATCAATCAATCAACCGCAGCGGAGAACTTCACGCGTAAGTACATCAGTTACAGTTGCAATACCACATAAGCACTGTGACACAATTGTCAGTTCAAATCCCATAGTGTTACAGGTAATAATGATATTAGAAGTAATCGGAAAGGTAAAGATTAGAAGATATTATTCAAGAAGTAGAATCTAGAGCATTAGACTTAATTAGAAAAAGATGAAGGGATGAGAAATTCAGAAGAATAAGACTTGAGAGAACACAAAGAGTGAATGCACCTGCGTCGTTGCAAACGATTTTGAGCCATGTCATTCGGGGTCTCTAACGACTGATTACTATCATCTTGCGAGACACCTACCAACATGACCCAGTCCACTTGTCAGTGATATTCTGGGTTCCGGCCATATTTTGTTCTGACCTCTTCTTGATTTCGTTCAGGTTATTCCTACACCGCAAAATGAAGCTCGACGAGGCAGTCGATGTTTAGGCATACGTAACACATGCTCCAACGACTTCAACTACTGCGCTGTTCAGTCGTCCTTCCGTCAATAAACGCATATCTCGCCTACACCATAAGTCACTCAGGTTGTCAAAAGCCTATCGGGATTTTTGTATCCGTGATGAGATTTCGTCATTGATCAGGACACTAGCACCGATGAGTCTCCCGAGATAAGTGAAGCGGTCTATACGTTTGACTACTTCACTCCCTATCAATAGTTCAGCTGCCAATGCAACCCTATCTTGAAACAGGACTTTGCAATTCAAGAGGGAAAACCGCATCCCGAACATGCTTGCACTGTTTCTTAGTGTGGTCAGAATACTTTGCACTTAGTCAGCGTCTTCACCAAGTAGAACTATGTCATCAGCATATTCTAAGTGAACAAGCGAGTCTCTCGGTAGCAGCTGTACTCCTGAAAGTTTAGACGAAGATAATGTTGTATATAAAAGCACGTCTATGACAAAATTGACCAAGAACGGGGAAATTGGACATCCCTGACGGACATCACTTGAAGTAAACAATCAGCGATTGAGACTTGCAGGATAGGATAACAGATTCTACTGAAGATCTCAGTCAGTCTAACTGCTAAACACTGACTACCATCCTCACCAATTTCAGGAGTCAATCAATCAGTACCCTCCCTCGCAAGAAATGTTCTACAGCTATCTCAACTTCATTTTCAGTCGGATTACCCACGTCGACTTGCCATACAGATCGACTGAAGATTATGGGCGACAAAAATGTGTTTGCGGGCAAACTTAATTGTTCCTCAAAGTGTTCTTCCCATCAATGTAATAGTTCTGAGTTGGGAATGAATAATAAGAGCATCTTTTTTTCAGAAACAGTCGCACTAACATTCGGTTTCCCAATATCGGCCTCCTTGATAATATGCTTTGCGGAGTTGTTGTGAAGATTGTTAATTTTTATTTGTAATCAGTGAAGTTCAAACCTGTTCGGATGTATACAGTGTATGAGGTTGCGCAACTCCGTGAATTCGATAAAGTTAGACTTTAACACCGTCAAATACCGGCTCAGTGGTCTAACGGTTAGGGCGTTCACGCACAATACCGAAGGTCCTCAGTTCGAATACGGCGGGGTGCAGGAGTCGTGGATGCGCACTGCTGATGAGTCCCATACCAGGACGAAACGGCCGTCTTTCAGTGTTTCCAGGTTTCTAATGGCGGTCAAAGATTGATCGATCCTTGATAATACTCAAAAGTTGCCTGTCGCCGCTACCTTTTCCATCTCTCTCGATTTCGCTACAAACCGCAGTTCATGATCATTTTGTAGGCTTTTTGTCAGCCTGAGCCTACGATGACTCCGCACCTCATGGTCGATCGAGATGTGCTTTCGAGCATCCATCAGTTCCGTAGATGCTATTGAAATCCAAGTCTTTTCTATAACCTCATAATTTACTGTTATGCTCGTCTCTTGATCTGTTTGAAACTATTGCCATTTGACACTAATGGATAAACGAGAGCGAGAAAATAAACAAGTGACACGTCACGCTACTCTGATCAGGGGCCCCATAAGAACTAACAAAGAAGGCTTAGTATAGCCTAAAAAGTGTATTCTACAAAGACTCAGCAAACACAGTGATCTAGAGCACACAAAACGCGTTTATTTATACACCATGGAGACGACCTTTGGTGAGTCACTAAAATAGCGTACTTAAATAAGACATCAACCAATCACAGCCGAAGAATTTCCTGGTGGGAAATGTGATCTCAAGGTCAAATGATCAGGAGATGAATAAAATCCAAATTTAAGACATTTGTCAAGTGAGTTTCGGGGATCTGAATTCCCCTACCTTGACTTACTATCAGATAGCACAGCAGTTTCCACAGCTTTTTGGTTATAATTTCAAGCTACCTCAGAGTGGACAGCACTTACTACGTGGCCGCATAACTGGTTTTCTAGTTGCTCCTGAAATATGTTCTTAGATTTATTATCATTGGGCTTTCTTACGATATTTATTCTATTTCTAGTGAGACGCAAAGAAATACGCGCTCGCACTACAAGATAGTGAGAGTCTAAAATAGTGCTGCAGAATGAGCATTAGTCTTTATTAGAGCCTGTCCGCCGATGGCTTAAAGCCTTGTCATCTAGATGGTTCCATCTTTAGGTCGGCTTTGGGAGACGCATGGTCAAGAGATGCTTTTGCTTATGCCTGAAGTTAGTGTTTGCTGGAAACAGGCGGCAGCAGACAGTCATCACTATTTTTTCTTTGAGCCATGACACCATAAGATCCACCGAGGTGTCATTTTTTAACACAATGAACCTAATTGAGCAATAAAGTCACCCGCAATTATTCTTATGTCATGGCGACCAAAGTTATGAAGAAGTTTTGAGAGGTTTCTGGGAAACTCTTCTTTTATCTCGTCTGAACTGCAGTCATTGAGAGTGTAGGCAAATACGACAAAAATGTAAAGACAAGTTTCCCCATATTCACGAGTTCCAACTGTCCCATTTAATCGGTGAGCACATAAGCGACAGTCTACCAGGATCACGTCTGGGGGAGATAGTTCTTCCCTAGGAATTAGTACTATACCTTCTCTGACGAATTCACGAGGAGTGACAGTATATCTACCTGAAACACGAAGAGTAAGCCGCTTTGTGTCTCAGGGTGCACTAGGTGAAATCAAATTGATGATTTTACTCGGATCTTGTATGCGCGTTTTGGAGAGGCGGAATACATCTATAGCGAATCGAATAATATAATACTTCTTTGTTACATAATAAATAATAATACCGTTACCCTAAGAATCAGATAAAAGTTGATTCTGGAGGAAGAAGTATCTTTAATGCTAGCCCCGAGATATCGAAATTATTTTGAGGTCAGAGGGCCTACAAATGGCTAACGTCCATTCAGGAGACGCGCGGAGAGGACAATGAGTATAACACGCTTTGCGCGCGGGAGACAGTTTTTTTGTACCGATAAACAAGAGGTGGGAAAAATAAAAAATATTGTCAGAATTAAGTATTGTAATAAATGTTTATATTTCAGCAGTTGTGATTTCTTCGTAAAAATATAACATTAAATTACCACCATCCCTGAAAAGTGTTTCCACTTTCGATAAGTAGCGGTTTCATGCGGAGGGAGGGCTGGCCGGCTAACGGGCTATTGTAGGGAAAAAGGGTCGGGAAGCGACCAATGAAGCTCGAGTTGTCAGCGAGATTCTTTTACATTGAACTTTACCAATGATAACGTGCCGAGTTTAGTCTTCGGGTTGGCATGCCACAACAGCGTGGCTCGTTTGTAGAGTCTGAAGATTGCATTCATATGGGTTTGTACCAGAAAAATCTGCAGACGTATGACAGAACCAAGTAGCGAGAAACAACCAGAACTACCAAGTTCAATACCATAAGTGAACAAGAACCTTCGAAACCAAAACATCGACTGAGTGCATCGACAATAGCGTGAGTGATTAGGGCAGCTTTCACCAAAACTGACTGAAACCAACGGTACCACTATGACGATGGTCATAGACATGGATTCAGGATACAAAATGAAAAAAAAGTGAAAGGTTCGGGATATATGTAGAACGAGGATAAGGAACTATCATGTAGCCATTGTTGCCTGGGTGGTTATTCGGGAAAGCGTACCGGTAGGCGACCGGAATGCGAGACTATGCTCTCGTGTGTACCTCGTGAGCCGTCAACATCATCAGAAATCAAGTGCGGCGTGGTCCTCTGATCTGGACGTTAGACCGGAGTCTCGTCCGTAGACATTGCAGATGGCGCGTGCCGTTGACCGGGACGTAGGAATGAGGTCTCTGCTTCGTACAGCGTGGGACTCGAAGTAGCATTAGGAATACCAATAGTAGGTTTGTTAGGTCTAGCATTGAGTCTCGGATTAGCAAGTAGGGCACTTTCATTGAGGCCGAACATTTAATATCTGCCTTCAAGCTCATTCTAATATTTAGGAGGAAGAGCGGTAAGGTTTCGTAAAAATTGTTGTTTTCGTTTCTTCGGAAAGCACTTTAAAGTTGGCGATGAAACAGATCATTGGAAGCTGAGTGGTTGGCAGGAGTGCGTAATGGAGTGCATCAAATACGAGACGAGGTTGAGCAGAGGGTACGATGGTTCGGGATAGAGTAGTAGAGGTATCACACAGGACAGTACCTTACCTAGTAGCTAGGGGCACTTCCTGGAACTGTAGGGATTTTGATTGTTGTGCTACTGTAGAGGAGGACTCATTTGCTTGAGCATTGGCCATATCAGGAAGATCAGGCAGAGGCATTGTGACTGCATTCACGTGGATACGTGACAGAGCGTCGGAAACATAGTTCGAACCGCCTCTATTACGACGAAAGTCTGTCGTGAACTGTGAGATGTAGTCCAAATGTGTGCACTGTCGAGATGAGAAGCGGTCAGATTTGGTATGCAAAGCACACTAGAGGCTTATGGTTGGTGAAGAGGATAAAGTTGGGACATTCTACTGCGTGCCGGAAATGCTTGGTGGTACAATAGGCTGATAGCAAAAGCGCTATATCTCGCTTTCGTAGGAGCAAGGAGGAAACTTCTACCCGTTGCCAGCTCCTCGAGATGTTCTATTACATAAGGGCTTCAATAAAAACATCTGATGCATCAACCGCTATACTAAGCGTGTCTGAAGGGTCAGGATGGGCGAAAAGCTTGGCGTAAGATAAAGTTATTTTTATCACTGTAAATACGGTACGCACGACATCATTCAATTCTAAGTTTCGTGGATTACCGCGAAGTGAATAGTTAATAGTTGTAATTGTTCTACCGCATCAGGAATGAAACGTCGGCAGAAGTTGCCGATACCGAGGAAAACCTTCAGTTCCTTGAGTGAGGACGGTACAGTGTACTCAATAATTCACGTACTGTGTCGTTACAAGATGGAATACCCTCTTGCCTAATGATATGACTCAGGAATTTTACTTCTGGCCTGCCCAGTTCACGCTTTCCTGAGTTGACTTTTATTGCTCTGTCCAAAAAGCGTCGCAGTATTAATAAAGGATGCTGATAATATTCATCTACGTTCGATGATACGATTAACAGGTGATAAATATAAATGTGAACAAAATCCAAGTCACGTATTATGATATCGATAAACTTATGGAAAGTTTGAGGAGTATTCCGTTATCGAAATTGAATTCGTAGGTACTCAAACAGATCGAAAGTAGTCGTTATCTCAGATATCTCAATATATTCAAGAGCGATCACGATCTGATTGTATTCCAGACCAATCTTAGAATAAATAGGAGTGCCCTTGAGGGGGTATGATATAGCAATCTAAACGTGTTGCTACATATATTGCTTGATAGTTGCCACATTATCGCCGAATTATATAGTCTTCTTGTGAATCATATGGGGTGGTGAGGCAAAGGCACTGTGAGAAGGACGAATAACACCAATAGCTAGTATATTTTCGAAGTAATGAGTCAAAATTACACTTGAATTCCTAATTTATTCAGTGTAGTAATATGAATTGCCGTTTGTAATAGTAACTCAAATAATAGTGCATCTGTGCTGAACTCCTGATCTACTGCCAAACAAAATCCCCGAACTTAATCCGTGTGTATATAAATGAAATGTAGTACTAATAGTAGTACTAATCGCTCTCAATGTCTCTGCTGGGATGGTAATTGCCCTCTCTACTTTGCCGCTCTTGATTCGTCCGAAGTCAACGTTAATATCCTACAATGTAAGCGAGGAAAAATTTGATGTGAGGTTCGCGGTTGATGCTTTGATGTTGGTCAAGTTCAGTGGTTTTGGTCGATTCAACAACTCATAAAATGGAACTGTTATATCAATTATCAATTAACAAACACGGATCTGGTGGAATAAAATAAATACGAATGCACAAGTAGCTTCAGCCCTTCTATGTGAATTGCTATCGCACATACCGGCTCAGAAATTTTCAGCCAAAATCATCTTCGATATTGAATAATTTAGTTTCTGAAATCGATTAGTAACGGAGATGTAATAGTGATTCCAAGAGTCAGAATCCAGAATCAATCCAGAGCAATTAAACTTTCAATATAAAAGGTAGCAAAATTGCAAAAATTGCAGAAACAAGGAACAAGAGGGCAGCAATCAATGTCAGCCGAACAAGAGCAGAGAGAGTCAAGGCACAAGCTGCATACACAGAAGCAAACAGGGAAGTGAAGAAGAGCATCAGAGCTGACGAACGAAAATATGTGGATGATCTAGCAATGACGACGGAAAAGGCTGCAAGAGAAGGTAACTTGAGATAACTGTACGAAACAACAAAGAAGATCGCCGGAAACTATGGTAAACCAGAACGACCAGTGAAAAGCAAGGAAGGGAAAGTATTCAGCAACACTGAAGAACAGCGAAATAGGTGGGTAGTGCACTCTCAGGAACTATTGAATCGACCAGCTCCACTGAACACACCCAACATCGAAGCAGCATCCAAGGACCTCCCAACAAATATTGGCGCACCTACGATTGAGGAGATCAGTATGGCCATCAGACAAATCAAGAGCGTCAAAGCAGCAGGACCAGACAGCATTCCAGCAGAGGCGATGAAAGCAGATGTAGAAGCAACTGCAAAAATATTTCATATCCTCTTCAAGAAGATTTGGGATGAGGAGCAAGTACCATCAGATTGGAAAGAAGGATACCTGATCAAAATACCAAAGAAAGGCGATCTCAGTAAGTGTGAGAACTACAGAGGCATCACTCGTCTTTCAATACCAGGCAAAGTCTTCAACAGGGTATTGTTAAACAGAATGAAGGACTTCGTAGACGCACAACTTCGAGATCAACATGCCGGATTTCGTAAGGATCGATCGTGTACTGACCACATTGCTACATTACGAATCATTGTGGAACAATCTGTAGAATCTTTTTTGAATGTTTTGTTATTTGGAAAATCCCTCCATGTATATATTTTTGTGTTATGATATGACTGACTCCTTCCGTTGACATTTTGGTACTCTATTTGATTCCATTTTGAGATTTTATCATTGTATATTGTTATTATTTCTATATCTTGTACTTATATTGAAGTTTTTATGTTTGCTTCTGAACTGTACATATGTTGTTTAAATTTGATATTTAATATGGCTACAGCCATTTTGGATTTGATACCGTAGTAACTTGGACTGGAAGCACTTATTCTTCCAGAAACGGTATCGAATTCGGGACAGCGCGTTTCAACCTGCACCTATTGGAAACGGAGTGAATTGCTAGGGTAGAAAATCCATCTACACAATCAATTGAATGGAACTCACCACTCTACATCAACTTCATCGACTACGAGAAAGCATTCGATAGCGTGGATAGGAAAACACTGTGGAGGCTTCTTCGACACTACGGTGTGCCTGAGAAAATAGTTAACATCATACGGAATTCTTATGATGGATTCAACTGCAAAATCGTACACGAAGGACAGCTAACAGACTCTTTCGAGGTGAAGACCGGTGTCAGGCAAGGTTGCTTACTCTCAACCTTTCTGTTTCTACTAGTGACCGACTGGATTATGAAAACGTCAACATCTGGAGGGAAGCACGGTATCAACTGGACAGTTAGGATGCAGCTGGACGATCTGGACTTTGCAGATGACCTAGCTCTTCTATCGCACACTCAACAACAAATGCAAGAGAAGACGACCAGTGTAGCAGCAGCCTCTGCAGCACTACGTCTTAACATACATAAAAGAAAAAGCGAAATTCTACGATGCAACACAACATGCACCAAACAAATCACTCCTCATGGAGATGCCTTGGAGGACTTTAACACCTTTACATATCTGGGCAGTATCACCGATGCAGAGGTGAGCGCTCGGATAGGCAAAGCAAGGGCTGCATTTCCACAGTTGAAAAATATCTGGAACTCCAAACAACTTTCAACCAAAACCAAAATCAGGATTTTCAATACAAATGTCAATACAGTTCTACTGTATGCAGCGGAAACCTGGATAACTACGAAAGGCATCATCCAGAAGATATAAGTGTTTATTAACAGTTGTCTACGCAAAATACTTAGGATTCGTTGACCAGACACCATCAGCAACAACGTACAGTGGGAGTGAACAAACCAGATTCCAGTGGAGGAGGAAATCCGGAAGAAGCGGTGGAAGTGGATTGGACACACATTGCGGAAAGCACGTAACTGCGTCACGAGACAGGCCCTCACATGGAACCCTCAAGGCAAAAGGAAAAGAGGAAGGCCAAGGAACACATTACGCCGAGAAATAGAGAAAGATATGAGAGGAATGAACAAACATTAGACAGAACTGGAGATGGAAGTCGAGGACAGACTTGGTTTGAGAAAACTGTTGGGCGGCCTATGCTCCATTGGGGGTAACAGGCGTAAGTAAGTAAGTTAGGTAGCATTTATTCAAATCTCATTCATTTCACCCAAGTTCATGTACTGATCAAAAGTTATTGTATTCAATCCTTAAGTGCCTAATCCGTAGCATTTATAAAAAATGAACGTTTCAGTTATTCCACACTAGAATCACAATATTATCAAATGATAGCAGAAACTAAACCATTCTCACTTCATTGTATTCCAGGTACAAACTTTGAATTGATTGGACATATCACTACTGGTATACAAATCATGGTGCTCACGACAAGTGTAACACAAGAAGAATATGTGGAAAATTGCTATTCAAAACTCGAAATTACCGAACTAGCAGATATCATTATAGAATAATAGATATTCGTCATGACTGAGGATCAGTTAAATGAACCTTCAGTTTTGAATAGTAAATCAATACTACAATAAAAGCATATAAAGCGATCCTAAAAATAATGTTTTTAATACTGTGTTGTTTACGATAACTGGATTATCACAAGGCAGCAATATTCCATGTATTTGTACAACAGTTGGAGAAAGTACATATACTCATTTAGTTTGACCATTAAAACATAAACGTTTTATTGAAACAAACAAAGTTTTATTTCTTGGTAGCTAACTTATTGACAGATGTATCAGGGAAAATATCGACTAATTATCTCGTCTAACTATGAGTGAATACAAAGGTGTCATGTTTTGGAATTTTCAATGAATTACTCAAATTCCCTTATGAAATGTATAATACAGACTCCACTACTGACAAACGTTCAACAGTTGTTATGTTACAAATTAGTCGTTCGATATTCTACTCTTATGTAGTTATGACTAACAGGGTAGAGTGTAATTTATTCGAACAACTTCAATCTCGTCAAAAACTATTAAGAATATCAATCAACAAATTACGCTGTATTCTAGTCTCGTCAAAATAATTTCAATTCACTAGTGAAAATCATTCTTTACTATTATCCATTAGATATTCTGATATGCTTTATTCGTTTGAACTGCTTGTTAAACGGTTTTCGGTAAACTGATTTGATGTCAAGAATAAATTTTTACAAAATATTTTCTGATTCGCGCAATCAAACTGTTAAACATTTATTCTGTTTGTTTAGTTCGTTAAACATATACTCGGTGAAATAAACAATGTAGACATTTGAAGTGTGACAAACAGACCAATGAGAATTTGTCTTTAACTTTTCGACATTCACGAAACAGTTCGTTATTCTATCGTCCTCCATAGTACAATTCTTTATCTAACGTTGTTTTAATGGTTATACTAGTGTAATTTTCATTTCATTCGATGTCAAAAGGGTGACCAATCAACTGAATCAGCGTATTTATTTATCAGCTTTAAGAATGATAAAGTTGAGACTTAATCATGTACAATGAGAATGATGATATAAAAGTATTGAGAGATCAATAGAACATAGATGACATTTCACACAGACTGTTGAATAAAGTTATGAATGTTGATTTTTGTGAATAGCTGTCGTTTTGTCAGCCATCCTAATTCATCCACTCGACTTCAACTCCTGATATAATTATTGAAAACTGTAATGGTTTATTCTTCAAACTCAAGGAATATCACAAAAGTAGAGTGAAATTATTTACGGTTTGCTTCAAGATATTTCATCATGTAAGATTAGTCTTTTCATTATTGACAATCAAGCATTTCTGAAAGCGAGATTCTTGAAACCAATCAAACTATCAAACGTGCAAATGTGTAATTCGTCTCGTTTATGGAGTGCTGCTTCATTCCGTCTAAACAGTTGTCCTATTCGTGAATTTATCGAAGTCCAATGAATGTTGAATCAATCGTACAGCATGAAGTCTCTAAACAGTAAAATTATGTGTATATAATATGAACATGTTTCGACATTGGTTAAATCGGCTGACTTGAATCAATAGTTTCTCATCAATAAACTAGAAGAAATTAATGAAAGTACTAATATTTAGTACATTTCTTTTGCGTTATTCTACATACTAAATCTGAAAGCATTTCCACTGCATCCTTCATCTCCTGTTGGCGATTCTGTTTTTATGACTTTCAAGTTCTTGCGAGAAAAAGGACGATAACTTGGTGCCCGAAGCAAAACCCGTTTGTGTAAAAGGTCACGAATCGTATTCTTTCGAAAATTTATTATCGAAGTCGACTCGATGCAGTATTTTCTCCACTGATGGCGTATGCTTTCGAGTGAAAATACGTTTAAATCATTGTATTTTATAGTCATGGTATGAAATTTACGTCAATTGAGGGACGGACAGTATAATCTGGTTTTGAGCAAAACCGATCTGAAAAACCTCGAAAACTTTCGTTTCAAAGAGCAATTACACTTGTTTGGTGTCAATGGTCATCAAAAGAAGTTGTTGCCACTAAGCATGCTGTCATATCTTATGTGATTATAGTCTCGTCAAGGGAAAAGTTAAGAAAATGACTTGATAAACTCGTACTGATTCACGGGTTATCATGTCCAGCTGTGGTTGTTGCATTTCCTGCGACTTTTTACTGTTGCCATTACCTAAGTCTAACAAGATAATTTCTTTAACTTATCATCTCAGCTTCCTCTCCTTTGCTTTCACTTGGGTTCACTCGCATAACCTGCACTCCCATATAATTACCTTGGTAATTGATTAGAAGGTAAATACGGATTTGGTTGCATCAGTTTATGTCAAGCAAATATTTATTCGGATGTGGTAACAAAAACTGTATTCCCTTGTTTTCCCACGTTCTAACACCTATATTTTGGAATGATCGAGTATGCTGTGAAATAAATCACTCCATCAGTTTACGTGTATCATACTTAGGCGAACTTCATTAATCCGAAGATGGCAATAAGAAGCTAAATACGGATTCAGTTGCATGAGTATATTTCAAGGAAATATTTCTTCAGATGTGATAACGAAAATCACTCATGGAAAGACAAACGGAGAAGGCGAGTGAACCAACTCGATGCCAATAAGTATGAATAAGCATATTCGGTGAGACAAAGTAAGTCAGATATGTGATGAGCGAGATACGCGTGCACACACACAAATAAAATCAACGAAGATATGAGCAAATGCATGATAACATCAAAAGAATAGTGCGCTGTTTAAATTGTCCAAAAGCTCACTTCACTTATGGTGGACATTATTTCACTTATTTTGTTTTATTTTTATTTGCAACGAAATTAAATTTGTAAAGACGAAGAGCCAATTAAAATTTGAATATTTACAACAAGTCGTTTCGTTTGAACATGATAATGCCACAATAGACTTTCCGATAAATAATTCAAATTTCGGTGAGATCATTTGTTGAAATGTAAACGAATTATTATTCAAAGCTGTTAGTTCAAAATAGGCACATTTACTGTTTATGAAGTTATAATTTTCTACCGTAAGTGGACGAGTTATGATCAAGACACTTAGACAATTCAATGACGAGATGGTGAAACTCAGAGTGTTGTCAACGTATTTTCTGTACTCTTATTGAAAACCATAGTAAATTTGACAACCCAAATAATATTAATTTGCTAGGAAGAGGTCACTGACATTTGGAGCCTCAGATATATATATATATATATATGTATGTATATATATATATATATATATATATATATATATATATATATATATATATATATATATATATATGGATAAACTCAAAAAATATACATTTCTATCAAAAGCATGTGTTTCGGTTTCCTCATCAAATCAACATGAATCTTTATTGCCAGTCTAATTTCTGTGCATACGAGGAAAAAAATTATAGTTCGCCGAATATATTGAAAAGAATAAATTTAATGCTGTTCATTCGTATTCAGTGTATAATTTGACTCAATATTGCTGAAGTGGCTGCTACAACGGTTGTCTCCTACTGCAACTGTTTTATGTGTACTAGGTAAGAACTATATCACTTCGAATGTCGAGATGTTTATGAAGCATGCAGACTTTCCATTGTGTCCCGTGCTAACTCCCAGATGTTGACGTCTTTATGCTACAAGCCAACACCATGTCAATAAAAAATGGTTAGAGTAAAAGAGATAGCACAAAACTGGTCTTCACTATTTTAAAGTTCATCAGTCATACGATTTCTCATTCACAAGGTTTAGTTGGAGAAGCGTCCAACTTGTCAATCTTTCCACGATGTCGAATTCTTACTCCTGTTTGATTTGTTGTGGTTGCAAAGTTTAAAAGCCCAAACGTATTCCAAATCAAAAGGACAGGTATAGGATATCGATATTTATTGATAGGAGGTTGCGTGATATCGAAATAATATCATATGTTCAGCCAGCAAAATAACGGTTTCAGGAAACGATCAATAAGTTTACAGGGTTGACGAGGTTGGCGAGATTGGCGCTTGAATTATGACTTCAATTACATATAAACAAAAGGTGTACAAGAAAACAGTTATTGTTACACAAGTTCAATAATAAGTATTTGTATGTCAGTAGTCATGTTTTCTTCACAAAGTAGTTCCACTGCAGGAGCCCCACATAGAAAAGGTTCACACTTTTGATACGTAGAGGCTGCTATCAAGGGGCTTGTCGGCCAAAATTTGGTTGTAGGGCAGAAAGGTTGACGACAGGAAGCGACTGATGAAGCTCGAATTGTCACCGAGAGTTTTTCCGCTGCCGTGCCAATAATTACATGCCACGTTCGTCTATCGGGTTGGCATACCAAACCAGCGTGGCTCGTATCAAGAGTCTGATTGCCATCATAGGGGTCCGGACCAGACTCAGCCGCAGACGTAGAATGAGCGAAGGAGCCATAAACGACTAGTGCGAAACCATTCGTATACCAGATATATTCGTGACCAGAAAATCGTTTGAGTGCATTGACAAGAGCGTAGGTGATCAGGCCAGCTTTCGCCAAGGTTGACTGAAGTCAACGGCACCAACAGGACAATGGTCGGAAGTATAGGCTCGAGAAAAAAATTCAAAGAAAATGAGAAAAAGTGTAGCATGCATGTAGTATGATGGTAAAATCCTATGACACCCCTGTGGAGGTTTAGTAGTTATTCGAGGAAGCGTACAGGCAGGTGTACGCGGCGACCGAAACGCGAGACAGTAGCCTCGTGCGTACCTTGTGAGCCTGCATTCTCATTCGCAGTCAAGTGCGGCGTGTTCTGCTGATCTGGACGTGAGACAGGAGTCTCGTCCGTAGATAGTGCAGATGGCGCATGCTGCTGACTGGGACGTGATAATGAGATTTCACATTTCGCTAGCGTGGGATCCAGGGTAGTTTTAAGGATCTCGCTAGGTGTAGCATTGGGTCTCGGATGAGCAAGTAGGGCACTCTCATCGATGGGCGCTGGCTTGAGACGATAAATGCTGACTATCTCGATGCGGCCATGTCGAGCAACCTTGAAGGTCTTTTCGTGACGAGAAATCACGTGAAAAGGTCCTTCGTAAGGTTGTTGCAAAGGTTTGCGAACCGAATCGACTCGAATGAAAACATGTGAGCAGGTAGGTAACTCTCGGGGGAGAGCGACCTGTCGATGTTGTACTCGAGTTGACACCGGAGGCAGTGCTCGCATAAATGCAGACAGTCGTTGGACGTAGTCTGATGTATTGAGGTTATCACTGCTCCATGGTGGGAAAAATTTTCCAGGAAGACGCAATGTCGTGCCGTATACCAATTCAGCGGCGGAACATTAAATTTCTGCCTTAAAGCTCGTTGTGATGCCTAAAAGGACGAGCGGTAAGGTTTCGTACCATCTGTTGTTTCGTGTGCTCGGAGAGCGTTTTTGAGTTGGCGATGAAACCTTTCGACTAAACCATTTGAAGCTAGGTGGTAGGCAGTAGTGCTTAACCCTCCGTACCAAGCAGCTGAGTTAGCGAGGAGAATAGTTTGAACTCGAATTGTTGTCCACGGTAAGTTGTGATAGTCGAGGGACAACCGTACAGAGCTATCCGTCGTTCTACGAAGCGGTGAGCAACTGTTTCCGCCGTAATAGAAGTGATGGGAATAGCTTCGGTCCATCTTGTAAAACGATTAATGCACGTGAGTATGTGATCATACCCATGCTATGGTGGCAATGGTCGTACAATGTCAATATGAACGTGATCGAAGCGAGAATCAGGCGTAGCAAATGTGCCGATAGGGGCGGCTACGTGTCTGTGCACTTTTGATCGTTGACATTGTAAGCATTGCTTTACCCACATACTGACATCTTTGTTCATGGAGTGCCAGACGTATCGTGCAGCGATGAGACGTAATGTAGCTGCGATTCCTGGATGAGACAAACCATGAAGAGCATCGAAGACGAGACGACAATAAGCAGAGGGTACGATGGGTTGGGGTAGACCGTTAGAGGTATCACATAGGATAGTGCCTGAGGTTGTAGATAGGGGCACTTCCTGACACTGAAGGGATGCAGTTTGTTGTGCTTCTAAACAAGAGGGATCGTCTGCTCGGGCAGCGGCCATAGCAGGAAGATCGAGCACTGGTAAAGTAACTGCATTCACTTGAATACGTGACAAAGCATCGGCAACATAGTTCGACTCGCCTTTAATATGACGAAGGTCCGTCGTGAACTGAGAGATATAGCCTAAATGTCTGCACACTCGTGGTGAGTGGCGGTAAGAGTTTGTATGAAGACCATACGTTAGAGACTTATGGTCGGTAAAAAGGATAAAGTTACGACCTTCTACTGCGTGCCGAAAATGTTTGATGGCACAGTAGGCTGCTAGCAGTTCGCGACCGAAAGCGCTATATCTCGTCTCCGTTGTAGTAAGGCGTCGTGAAAAATATTCGAGAGGTTGTCAACTTCCAGAGATGTTTTGTTGCATGACAGCTCCTATAGCAAAATCGGATGCATCAACCGCTATACTGAGCGTGGCTGATGGGTCGGGACGGGCGAGGAGCGTGGCTCCAGCTAAAGCTTTTTTTATCTCAGAGAATGCAGTAAGCGCGGCATCGTTCAATTCTAGTTTACGTTGATTACCGTGAAGTAGATCGGTTAGTGGTCGTAATCTTTCCGCGACGTGTGGAATGAAACGTCGGTCGAAGTTGACTGAACCGAGAAAAGCCTTCAGTTCTTTGAGTGAAGACGTTACAGTTTACTCCTTACTTTATCTTCACAAGATAAAATACCCTCATGCTTAAGAATATGACCCAGGAATTTTATTTCTGCTTTGCCGAGTTCGCACTTCTCTTGGTTGATTATTATTCCATTATACGAGAGACGTTGGAATAAGAGTTTAAGATACTGATAGCGTTCATCTACGTTTGATGATGCGATTAACAAGTCATCAATATAAACGTGAACGAAATCAAAGTCTCGTACTATGATATCGATAAACCTCTGGAAAGTTTGAGCAGAATTCCGTAATCCATATGGCATTCGTAGGAACTCAAACATACCGAAAGAAGTCGTGACAGCAGTTTTTTAGATATCCTCAGGGGCGACTGGGATCTGATGATATGCCCGTACCAGATCGATCTTAGAATAGATAGTCGTGCCCTTGAGTGATGCCGTGATGTCGTGTATGTGGGAGATGGGGTAACTATCGAAACGTGTGACGACATTTAGTGCTCGGTGGTCGCCACATGGTCGCCAACTTATCCCATCCTTTTTGCGAACCATGTGGAGTGGTGAGGATCACGCACTGTGAAAAGGACGAATAATACCAGTAGCTAGTAAACTGTCGAACTCACGTTTAGCGGAAGCTTATTTGTCCGATGCCAGTCGGCGAGGCTTTTCCGTGACTATTTGGTCCGCGGGTGACGATGTGGTGAACCACATGTTGGGTCACCGATGCAGTCTCCTCAAGCGGTTTAGTTAATTGGGGGAATTTTTCGAGTAAACCGTGGAAAATATCATCACGCAAATGAAATAAACCTGTTGTCCGGTACGCATTTGTTTGAGCTTGAAAGCCCATAAACTTACTGTTCGACGATGTATCGATTAGCTGCAACCTACGTGAATCGACTAGCAATTCATAGTGCTGTAGGAAATCGATACCGAGTATAGCTGTGGTGATGAACGTCCACAGATACTGTCGTCGGTTGCTCAGGTTGACCGTTAGCTGTCGTGTACCATAGGTAGGAATGACAGAGCCATTCGCAGCGCGTAATCGAATTATTGTAGGTTGTAACTTGCTGCTACCTAATGGTACGACAGTAACTTGTGCACCTGTATCAACGAGGTAACTAGCATTCGTGCGGATATCGTGCACGTAAAATAAGCCACCAACCTGAGGTGAGTGGCCCGGAATTCGGAAGAAGAGTTCTGGTAGATTAGGTAAGCGCCCTACCTTGATTTCCCAAAGAGAAAGAAATTTATCTGGGTAATAAACATTTCTTTTAATAATTATATATGCCTCAAATCATGGTTCACTCTCATAACCTATCCCACGCCAGAAGAACGAGTATGTTTTACAGCAGTACGCCTACACGCCTTCGAAAATGGATATGACGTATCATACCTGTACCTCTCCATCAGGTTCTTGATTCCTCTATCTATCGTAGCATGAACTATAGGTTGTAATAACTACATCTTATTAGGCCATATGAATGTCATAGGAATGTCATTCACCTCATCCCTCTTATAACTGCAGATAGTGCCCAACCTGAGACTTGTGGTAAAAGTCAATGATGCTTCAGCGGGACAGGTGGACAGTTCCATGCTCGACTCGTCAGCACAACAGAATGTCCATGAAACGTAGACGACTCCTCATCACACCCAAAACACTGATTATGAGCCTCCTCAGTAATGCTTTTACTGTGGCTGATGCAATTGCCACCATCGCTTACATTCTCCACGCTTAAACATCCAATCTTGTCATGAACTAAAGTACTCGATGAAACTGCACTAGCAGCAATTGAAGAAACGGAACCACTAAAGGGCATTTCGCCCTCTCTAACATCACATTTGGTATTCACATTTATCACGCCATCAATAGACACATGAGGTTCCACCTCACCCTTGTCGTTGTTGCCATCCATTTCATAGACGCTTCTAAAATCACACAACCATCGATGGATGTTTCGGCCTAACCCTGGCAGTAGTACATCAAATAGAGTAAACGCAAGCTATCGTCATTGACTCGAGATTCGACATAAGCTGACGCATAAATCTTCAGTACCCAGGAGGTTGCCCATCAAAGTTGCTGAACTCCAACTTCGGTAGTTCGAAGCCTATAACCGGTGCTATAAACATCAGATTTTTTCCAAATACTTAAAGATTATCATTCAAACTACAATTATTAAAGCCCTCTTACAACAGCTTTCGATAAAAAACATTTCAAATTAAAAATAAGCATGAGGAACTTCCTGTGTAACGAAGGATTCGTAGTTCAGATTTTCTTCGTGGCTTCCAACCAGAATTGAGCTTGACGTCTTCACAAGAGGATTCATTTTAAAACCTACAATTCAGGGAAAAGAAACTCCAAACGAATGATAAAGCATAGGGTTTATAATTTGAATTCACCACTATTGATCAAAATTTAGAATTCACTGGTTCTGTCTTCTCGAATTATTGTTAAGGGATGAAAAAACCACAAGATTCTTCGTCAAATATTTTTTAGAACTGTAGGGCTTCTGAACTGGAAACAACAGTTCTAGAAGTTTAGAAACGCGCCTTGCCCGGATATACCGGTGTTAAAGCAGCTTATCTGGGTAAATAACGGTTCTATAATTCATGAAAAGGGACACATAATTACCTAACCAATTCAAAAATGTTGTACCTCCAAATTAACACAATATGTTTACAATTCTGGAAAAATGCCTCTGTATAGGTCAAAAATAGCGCCCTTGCAGTCCAAATTCAAGATGCACCACCATGGTGTCAAATCCGATATGGCTGACGCCATAATACAGTATCAACTTAAACAACATAATACAGCTCAGTTAAAAACATGGAAATTCAAAAAAAAAATATAAAAAAATTATCAAAATACAAATTTTATCATCCGAAAATCAGACTAAACAGAGTACTGAAACGTAGCACAGAAAGCATCAGTATGCACATATACACATGAGGAGATTTTCCAAACACAAAGCCTTAAGAATGGATTCTACACCTGCTGCGCTGTAACAAACGTTTTCTTTCAATTAACGGTACATACAAACACACGACCAACTGCAAACAGACTGATATTAGACAAGTATCAAACGAGAGCATCTGTGATGTTTACAATTTCAGTTTAAGAACTCGAATAATTAGGTGAATTTGAAAGATCAGTGAAAAGTAACTGTGATCAGCAACACTCAATTTATGTGACAAGAGCTGTAATATCACTCTGCTGATGCTGAACTTCGTTAACTGCAGAAATTATCCAGTTCACAAAATCTTCTTATGTTGCGGTGGAAACGACTAACTCACGTGAAAATTTACATAAGTTTGAATGCATAGATTTTCCTTAGTAAGTGAAACATGTATTCCAAAGAGCGAGCAAGATGAAACACAACGTGGCGCGTTGATTAAAAGTGGTGCATGTGAAACTTTGAAGTATCACCACTGAAACAGTGCAACAAAACTCTCGCGATGTACTTATGTTCACTTGCATATAAATGTAAAAGTGGGTAACAATCATTCCCATGTCCTCAATCTATGCAAAAATAAAACACAATTATATACCTGGGTGAGAACTTCCTGAGGACAATCGTGATACACTCCATTCTAATTGTGTAAAGTCTATTCAACCCGATGATACTAAACTCACACATTAGGACAACTGTCACGTGATAACGGATATATATATATATATATATATATATATATATATATATATATATATATATATATAACAGAATTTAAACTGAAATCAGATAAATGAGAATGGTGCTCAAACTGCTGTTTGTTATTTGTCTTGTGCAGGCTGTCAAAGGTGTAACAAAACGTGAAAAACAATACATACTAGATATTCATAATGAATTTCGGGCAGAAAGAAGCTTATGTAACGCGACAAGTATTGTGCCAGCCAGAGTGCGAGTAGAGCCTCTTGTAAGTTTCAGATGATGTGAAGACGTTGTAGAGCAGATTGAATCTCAAAGCTTCTGCACTTCATTCTTCACACATTATTGATTATTCTGATTGTTCTGTTTTCATGATTTCCATGTTTTTTGAAGAAATGGGACGATGATTTGGCGGCTGCAGCTGAAAAGTGGGCTGCGAAGTGCCATCAGAGCGATTCGACTATCGATGAAAAAGTTGGAAAATGGGATACGGCGCGTTACAACTATGCAGTTGGAGAAACAATCGAAGAGTAGGTTTTCGACTGAAAATGCATTTAAAATTGTTCTCCACATCAGCGATATTAATATATGGATGGCAGAGGAGAAAGACTACAGTCACAAAACAAACCTTTGCAAATACAAAAATGGGTGTGACATGTACAAGCGGGTACGTTTAGTCACAAATTTTGTGCTTAGATGAGAAGTAACACTTTACACAAATCTGTTAATAATCACTGATTGTTTTGTAACTCCCTCCTAAATCTAGGTTGTTCAAGCAGAAACGACACACGTGGGCTGCAGTTACACCAAATGTGCTCAATATGAAGGTGAAGCAGACCTGTATTTAGTCTGTTACTACGCACTACAGTGAGTTTTCATAATTCCTGTCTGTTTGTTATTCATAATGTTCCATCTTCTTTTCATACATTTCTCTTCTGTTCCGTTCTATGTACCGATGAATGTGCGTAGTTTGACAGCATTTCTAGGATCTTGCTCAGACAGTGTGCTTCAGTGTGATTTTCTCCATTGTTATTTGGACTTCTGTTTTCCTTTTTTCATGTATCTCAAATATCGAAATTGAGTTATTTTCTGGTTTTCCATGCTGTACTAATGCAGTGTTACCATTCTGTCTATTTTAGGAAGAAAATGAAAACGTGAAATGATCGGAAAAAAACTGAACATGCACGTATTATCAGATATGATAGCAGTTCTGTCACCACTATCCACAATGTAATCAGCATTCATTTTTTTCAAATAAATTAACTTTCGATAATCTATCACTTGTTGTTGATGAGTCGTCACCTTTACTCTTTTCATCGTTTTACATTTTACAGTCAAATATTTCGTTGTAGAAATCAAAGATTTTTGCCATAATTACTGAACAACGATTCATATTTTTTGTGTTTATAAATGCACATCGGTAGACGTTCGTCCGTATGATAAACATAATTCTTATATGAATAACATGTCTTGAAACTAATGTGTATCACAAGCAGCACGGTCAAGGTAGTTATGATAAGTAATAAAATGAAAGGGCGGAATATTAGTGTATCGATTAGGAAAGAAATGAACACGAAGCGGAGAGGGAAGAGGCATCAGGACTTTATAATTTGAAGATAGGTTTACTTGTTGTCCTTTCGAAGACCAAAGTAAACAAACAGAAGCTCAGTATATCTTTTGCTGTTGGGAAATGCACATGTAGAAATCTATCAGCGGTTGGTAACCGTTCATTCGTTGTGCCGGTGGTGGTTTGAACAGAAGTATACATGTTGTTTGGCAGGGTGAAATATGCAATCTAAAAATTGATATTTTATGTGGAGGGTTTCCCGGTCGACCGCACCAAAATTCTCACATTTTCTTAATGAGCCTTAAGTTTGCTAGTGAAATTATCTGGGAAGTCATTGTTTCGCTATGAGTATTTGGACTGACGGTGTGAAGCAATGAAAATGGATGCACAGATCCACCCATGTATTTTTCCAAACGCTATCTCATTCAATGAATCATCAGACATGTGAGTTGTGCTTACACGACCGTCTGGCCTTGTTATGTGAAATTATTGTGTAGAAGTATCCGAAATTCAGAAATCACTCTGGAACTATTTATACACGGGCAGGAAATTTGTTTGTTTATTGATTTTTTCATCAACTATCACAGGGTTTTCACGTAGTTAACATTTTCTCCACTTTTCTACGTATTAGAAAGTGTGTAATTTAGGATATTTCTTGCGGATAAATAGCGCATAAATGAAAACGGATACCTCATCCCGAACCGAAACAATAATGTGAGACGCGAAAACAGCTGAATTTCCAATGTGATATGATACGGTCAATCATACAAAGTGACAAAATAGAAGTGGGTATTTGACCAGTAGTAAGTTAGTTACGAAAATCCAATTCTATTTTCTGTCGTTAAAATCTGAAATACATTCAATTCAGTAATTTTAACACCACTGAAAAATTCTTGGGTGCACAATAAAATGTTATCACTCGACAACACAGAACAGGTTTTAATTTCGACAATGTCACGTGGTAAATTCTCTCTGGAGCCCATTTGAGGCTAATGCCGGTCCCGAACCGTCCTTAAAAGGAAAGAAACAGGACTTCACAATGAACGTAATCTAATGCTGTGCATCTACCAATGATAACAACAATGACGTTTAAGATCAATTCTACGAAAGGATACAGACAACCATCGATAGATGCTCACCAAACGATTTGCCTATCCTAATGGGAGACATAAATACCAAGGTTGGCATTGAGAATTCTGGATATAAGACATCCTTGGATGACACGAACTGCGAGATGAAATGACAACTGTGAGAGACTTGCGAACAAATACGCCTACAACAAACTTTACATCAGTGTCACAATATTCCCACCTTGTTGCATACACAAAGCTACATAGGTTTCACAGGATCACACTCCCCACGACCAAATCGACAATATCTGCATCAATAAAGAAATCAGAATGACCATGGTGGGGGTGAGAACCCAGAAAAGCGCTTCAAGCCATCACTTGCTGCTAGCTAAAATGAAATTGAAACTTTATAAACACTATATAACAGGCGGACAATATCACAAAATTTAAATACGGCACTTCTTCTGGATACTGTGAAACTCAACCAATTCAACATAGCACTCAGAATTAGGTTTGGGTCTTGCACAGTCTACTCAATGGAGAGTAAACAATCACCGAGAACAATTGGAGAGGGATCAAAGGGGCAATCAATTCAACATATTACGACGTTCTGGGCCACAGGAAACATCACCAAAAGGAACGAACCACTGTTGACAGTTGAACAGATTGAAGAAATTAGGAGCAAGTAGGCAGCAATCAACGTAAACCGAACAAGAGCAGAGAACGTTAAGGCAGAAGTTAAATTCTCAGAAGCAAATAAGCGATTGAAGAAGATAATAAGTGTCCACAAACGTGGATATGTGGGGGATCTAGCAATGACGCGGGAAAAAGCTGTAACAAATGGAAGTATGAGACAATTGTAGGATACAACGAAGAAACTCTCTGAAAACTATCGTGAACCAGAAAGATAAGTGAAAAGCAAGGGTGGCAAAGTAATCAGCAACACTGGGGAACAACGAAATAGGTGAGTGGAGCAATTTAGGGAACTCCTGAATCGACCAGCTCGATCAAACCAGCACCTACCAATGGATGTTTGCCTACCAGAAATTGAGTAGACTACTTCGGCCATCACACAAATCAAGAGTGGCAAAGCACCAAGACGAGTGAGCATTCAATTAGAAGCGATAAAAGCTGACGCGCCAGCAAGTGAAAAAAACATTACACATTATTTTCAAAAGGATCGGTGATGAAAACCAAATACCAACAGACTGGAAATACGTTTACCTTATCAAAATACCAAAAATATTTTACATTCTCTTCAACAGGATTTGAGATTAGGACCACGTTCCATCAGACTGCAAAGATGCGAACCTTATCAAAATGCCAAAGGAAGATCTCAGCAGGTATGAGAACTACAGAGGCATCACTCTTCTCTCAATACCAGGCGAAGTCATCATTAGAGCATTCTTAAACAGAATCAAGGACTTCGTAGTCGCCTAACTTCGAGACCAACAGGCTGGATTTCGTAAAGATCGATCGTATTGCAACATTTTGGAATAATTGATTGAATAGAACTCACCACTCCACATCAAATTCACTGACTACGAGAAAGCATTCGTAAGCTTGGACAGGTCAACACTATAGAGGCCTCTCCGACACTTCGGCGTGCCTGGGAAGATAGTCAACATCATACGGAATTCTTATGATGGATCAAACCGCAGAATCGTGCACAGAAGACAGCTGGTTGACTCAATCAGGGTGACCACCGGTTTCAGGGATGTTGCTTACTCTCACACTTTCTCTTTCTGCTGGTGATGGACGTCAATATCTGGAGCACAACACGGTATCCGATGGGCAACTAGGTTGCAGCTGGATGATTTAGACGTCACAAATGATGTGACTTTACCATTGCACATACAACAACAAATGCAAGTGACGACGCCCAGTGTAGCAGCAACCTCACCAGTAACAATTCTTAAGGCACGTAAGGATAAAAGCAATATTCTTCGATACAACACAACACGCGCCGACCAAATCACTCTTGATGTAGAAGACTTGGGGAGCGTTCACACTTTCACATATTTGAACAGTATCATCGACTATCAAGGTGTATCGTACGCGGATGTGGGAAAGAGTATCGGCAAGGCGAGGGCTGCATCTTCACCATTGTAAAATATCTGGAGCTGCAAACAAATATCACCAACACCGAAATCAGAAATTACAATACAACTGTCAAAACAGTTGTACTGTATCGAGTGGAAACCTGGAGAACTACGATAGCCATCATCCCAACGAGACATGTATTCATTATTAGGTTTCTACGCAGAAAACGTAGGATTCGCTGACCTAGACACCATCAGCAGCAACCTAGTGTGTAAGAGAACAAACCGGATTCCAGCGGATTAGGAAATCAGAAAGAAGCGATGGAAGTAGGCGGGGCATATATTGAGGAAAGCACCACACTGCATTACAAGACAAGCCCTCAACTAGAACCCTCACCATAAACTTAAAAGATGAATGTCAAAAACACATTACGCCGAGAAATAGGAAAAGACATGGGTAAAATGAACAAAATTTGGACAGAAATACGAAGGAAAGAGCAGGACAGGCATGGTTGGAGAGGACTGATTGTCGGCCTATTATTCGTTGGGTTGAAATGGTGTGGGTAAGTGAATAATAAAGCAAACACACACGTGTATTCGGAAGTTATTAAGTGGGGTAATATAAATAACCGTTTGAAATAGTAACTATAATAATCGTCTTCTGTGCCTAACTTCTGATCAACTGCCAAACAAAATCCCTGATGATAATCCTTATAAATATAAATAGATCGCGATGGTAGCAATAATCGCTCTCAATGCCTCTACTGGAATGTTAGTAACCCTCGTTGCTTTGCTACTCTAGGTTTGTCCGATGATCATGCCAATCTCTTACATTGTGAGGGAATATTATATAGGAGGTTCACCAATGCTGATCTGATGTTGGTCGAGTCATCAATGCATCAAAAGGCTTTCAGTATGTTTTTCACCCTACCTTTGTGTCAACGCCTTTTACTGATCAATCTAGGTCACTTTAATTTTCATCAAGTATCTTCGCTGTACCCTGAGGTTGTATCACGATTCATGAATAGAAGTTTTAGAATATCTCTTCTTTTCCGTTCCTTTCTCATAATATCTGCGTATTTATTGTTGTCGATTCTCACCTCTGCGCGCAACCCACACCGCAGAATGATGAAGTCTTTCGTACGGCATTTCTACACGATTTACTGCAGCGTCAGATAGAATGGAGCTTATGCGTTACTATCGTAAACATTGATAGACACATAGCTTTGGATGACGTTGATTATATTCTACTCTATGTTTGTATTTGTAAAAGAAATAATACTATTACACCAATAGCCTCTGTCTTCTTATACGAATAAATATTGCCATTAACGGTCAGCTATACGCATCTAAAATACTGAATGTCTTAAATTGTGGAATCAATTGACAACGGTGCTAAAATTATGAATCCAACATTCAGAAACCATTCACTCAGTTGAACATCATTTAACTCAATTTAGTTCATGTAACCATGAAGAGTTATTGGATTCAATTTTTAGATGCATAATCGACAGCATCAATAAAAAATGAACTAACAGGGTAGAAATTATTTTATATCAACAACTTCAATATTGTCAAAAACTTATTAGAATATCAAACAACAAATTACGCTGTATTGTAGTCTCATCAAAATAATTTCGATTTACTAGTGAAAATTATTTTATACTTTTGTCCATTCTATATTCTGATATACTTTATTTGCTTAATATGCTTGCTGGACGGTTCCCGATGAACTGATTTGATGTCATCAATAAATTTGTTATACATTTATGCTGTTCGTTTAGTTCGTTAAACGTCAACTCAGGGAAATAAACAATGTAGACATTCGAAGTGTGACAAACAAACCGATGAGAATTCGTCTTGAGCTTTTAAACAATAAAGGAACAATTCATTTTTACATCGTCCTCCATAAAAACGTTGTTTAAATGGTTTTACTTTCCATTCTATATCACATGGTGACTAGTCAATGGAAACAGTGAACCGTACATACAAAATGTTTATCAGCTTAAAGAATTTCAAAGTTCATATTTGATCATTTACAATGAGAATGACGAAGGAAAAGTTTTGAGAGATCAATTTTTCATAAGGCGTTGTTGCCACTAGGAATCATAGACCCCTCAGTGAATAGTTTCAAAACGTTACTTGATACACATGTACTTAAACACGGACAAACATCTCCCTCGTGAAAAATCTGTTTCATGCCTGTCCTGTGACTTGTTAATTCTTATTGCTGCCGTTCCTTAGTTCAACGACATAGATTCTTTCAATTAATATCTCCGTTTCCCTCCCTCACTTACACTTAAGTGCAATCGCACAACCTGTACTTCCAAATAAGAAACTTGTTTTTTGTTTTACCTCCTAGGTTTGACGTATTCTTCTTCTTCATCTTCATTAATAACTGTCATCTGAATGGACTCAGTGCAATCCTGTTGCTAGACTGACAACAACTCTTTACTATCAAATGCTTGGATCCATACCGAAAGAACAACAATAGAGTTCATGTTAAAGATATTGCCTACCGGATATCGGATATGAGACTGACCACCACTGGCTAGGTAGTGAAATACTTGAGGTTATTGATTATTATTATTCGTGATGCCTTTTTCAGATAGTATTTTGACAGGCTCGTGTGTAAAGCCACCAAGACTTCAGCAATATCAAGGCTTATATTCAGGGCTTACGCAAAATAGATATAGGTGTAATGTGGCTTTGACAGGAACACATAATATTATTATAGATTGATCTTCATAATTAGAATTCATCAGTTGATGTTAACAAATGATTTCAGTTTTTTCTGTCTCTTCACGATTAGACTAGAAATAAAGCAATAATTTTAAGAAAGAGGATTTTCACTTCTGCCTGTAAGAAAAAGAGCATGAAGTAATCATCGTGAATTTGAACGATCTAACTCTTCCCTAACATATAGAATTCGGTGGCGACGAGTAGTAGCAGAGGTAATACTATAAACTCGAAAATCATTAGGTTTCAATCTTTTGAAAACAATTGTAGAAAATTGTTGTCTCACGTTCTGACTCCAATATTTAGGAGTGATTGAGTGTGCTATGAAATAAATCTGTCAGTCAGTTACCGTATATTATACTTAGGCGAACTTCATTTATCCAAAGACGGCGATAGGAAGCTAAATACGGATTCAGCTGCTTGAGTTTATACCAGGTAAGTATTTATTATGACGCGATAACGAAAATCACTCATGGAAAGATGAACAGAGAAAGCGAGACGCGCGTGCACACATACAAGTACAATCAACGAGCGAATGCATGATAACATCAAAAGAATAGTGCGCTGTTTAAATTGTCCAAAAGCTCACTTCACTTATGGTGGACATTATTTCACTTATTTTGTTTTATTTTTATTTGCAACGAAATTAAATTTGTAAAGACGAAGAGCCAATTAAACTTTGAATATTTACAACAAGTCATTTCGTTTGAACATGATAATGCCACAATAGACTTTCCGATAAATAATTCAAATTTCGGTGAGATAATTTGTTGAAATGTAAACTAATTATTGTCCAAAGCTGCTAGTTCAAAATAGGCACATTTACTGTTTATGAAGTTATAATTTTCTACCGTAAGTGGACGAGTTATGATCAAGACACTTAGACAATTCAATGACGAGATGGTGAAACTCAGAGTGTTGTCAACGTATTTTCTGTACTCTTATTGAAAACCATAGTAAATTTGACAACCCAAATAATATTAATTTGCTAGAAAGAGGTCACTGACATTTGGAGCCTCAGATATATATATATATATATGTATATATATATATATATATATATATATATATATATATATATATATATATATATATATATATATATATATGGATAAACTCAAAAAACTATACATTTCTATCAAAAGCATGTGTTTCGGTTTCGTCATCAAATCAACATGAATCTTTATTGCCAGTCTAATTTCTGTGCATACGAGGAAAAAAATTATAGTTCGCCGAATATATTGGAAAGAATAAATTTAATGCTGTTCATTCGTATTCAGTGTATAATTTGACTCAATATTGCTGAAGTGGCTGCAACAACGGTTGTCTCCTCCTGCATCTGTTTTATGTGTACTAGGTAAGAACTATATCACTTCGAATGTCGAGATGTTTATAAAGCATGCAGACTTTCCATTGTTTCCCGTGCTAACTCCCAGATGTTGACGTCTTTATGCTACAAGCCAACACCAGGTCAATAAAAAATGGTTAGAGTAAAAGAGATAGCACAAAACTGGTCTTCACTATTTTAAAGTTTATCAGTCATACGATTTCTCATTCACAAGGTTTAGTTGGAGAAGCGTCCAACTTGTCAATCTTTTCACGATGTCGAATTCTTACTCCTGTTTGATTTGTTGTGGTTGCAAAGTTTAAAAGCCCAAACGTAATCCAAATCAAAAGGCCAGGTATAGGATATCGATATTTATTGATAGGAGGTCGCGTGATATCGAAATAATATCATATATATATATTTATATATATATAAAGGAAAACGGCCGAGTCATCTAAATATTTAATAGGGGAAAACTGAAGTGAATAGGATGAACATGTGCCTCGGAGGTAAGCGATGCTCAGTCGTAACAGCCCATACAAACCGTACAATAATTAAACCAATGGTAAATAAGTTATCGCTATACAAATGACTGAGTTAAATAAGTAAATTATAAGATTCAACCAAATAAAATATAGACAAACTCAAATGTATGTGCAGTTACCACAGTATAATCTATCGCACACACGAAGTAACGTATTATTATTTCCGACGAAAAATCCTACTCATGCATTTCTTGCAGCCATTTATATGAGAAATGGGCCATGATCTAAGGAGACAAGATAAACATCAAATGATATGATCTTTACATTATCTTTATTTGAGGTTTCAATTATGGTGTCTAACACACAATGGTGTTCATTACTTGTAATCTTTAGAAAATTTAGTACAATTTTGGAATCATTCTTTCTGATCACAAAGTATATGGATACATAATACTATGCTTACTTTCATGAACTACCTGTTTTATATTCCCTTCCCTATGTCTGAGTCATATCCACTTCAGTTTTAATGGAAATTATTCCAAACATGTAGTATTATTTTTATTTGTAACAAAAATAAATTTGTAAACATGATGAGTCAATTAAACTTTGAATATTTACAACAAGTCGTTTCGTTTGAACATGATAATGCCACAATAGACTTTCCGATTAATAATTCAAATTTCGGTGAGATAATTTGCTGAAATGTAAACTAATTATTGTCCAAAGCTGCTAGTTCAAAATAGGCACATTTACTGTTTATGAAGTTATAATTTTCTACCGTAAGTGGACGAGTTATGATCAAGACACTTAGAAAATTCAATGACAGTATGGTGAAACCCGAAGTTATCTCAATGAATATTCTGATCTTTACATAAACTGCATAGTGATTTTGACATAGATTGCACTCGTTCTATGAAAACGTTTATGAAGTGAGAATGTGTTGTGTGATGTTGTTTGCTTTATGGAGCGGATCATTTAATCTAACTGCATTTATGGAGATCCTGTTATTGATCAATAATGAGACCAAAATAAGCTGATCTGCCGAATCCAATACATGTCAGTCTTGAAGAATATTTGACTAGAGTTACATCGAGTCAAAGAAACGAGCGGATGGTTCGATCGAAACAAATCTAGGACCGATAATAAATTTATCAGATTTGCGTTGTGATGACGATGTGCCTAACATATTACAGGCGTAATCAGATTGATGTTCAAAGAGAGGTTACATACATAGTAAATAGGAACACATTCTGTGAAAGGACGTATTTTCATAAGTTGGTTTTCAAAATCAAGTTGTGCAGGTTGCTGAGTTACTTTAAAATTATTAATCAATCCAGTAAATGAGATCAGTTTAGGAAATATGAATGATTTTCAATGTTCACATCATAAATAACATGGAAACATTCTTTTCTCTCAAAAACATTTATTCATCGGCAAAAAGTATCAACATATTGGAAAACTGAAAGCAGTAGCTTGAATGCTTCAGTCGAACCATTAGAAGTCGCAATAAAATTATCAGCTTTTTTCAAAAATACTGATCATTTTCGAATGTATAAATCAATGCATAATCAATAGTAAGCGATAAACTAGTTAATCTATTCACTTCAACAAGAACTGTCAACATTTAACATTATTTCACATTCAATTAACCAGCTATTACATCACCGTTTTAATGACGAGTTTTCATTAACTATCTCAGGTGAGTGCAAGTTTCGTTTACATCAAACAATACGAAGAAAAATATGGCATTGTGCATTTAATAATATTCAACATTAAACTGAAAAACTCTCTTCAATAATTCAATGCTATTAAATGAAGACAACATTATAGTACAGTAAAATGTAATCATGGCGAATAATCCACAAAAATCGCCTAATTGTATTTGTATATGCACAGAGAGTTTCGCTGAAAAAAATACCAATTCGTTTCCTTAATGCAACTGAATATTTTATTCTCCATTCGATGATAACAGTTCGTCATCAAACAACATCATGGGTAACTTGATATTGTTCCAACAATGAGCTAAATAATTTCATGTTCTTTCTATTGAAAGACAGAAACTTCATTAAATTTTATTCATGTATATTGTGTGAATGCAGAATGAATGATTTTCAGTAAGCTTACATTCAATTTATTGTCAGCCAACTGGTTAAAAACTAAAAACTGTACAATTCAACGTCATTGTCATGTATTATAAAATGAAACCAAAATGGAATCAAATAAAATAGCAAAATGTCAACAGAAAAAGTCCGTCACGTCATGACAAAAATATATAAACATGGAGGGATATTCCAAAAAACAAAACATTCAAAAAAGATCTACATTCCATATCATGGGGATGAGTCGTCAATCCACCACCACTTACTCCTAACAGCAGATACAGTGAAGTCCGTGATGCTGACTTATCAACAGAAGTTCTTGACCCATAGATAATATGCAAGGGTGGGATCTCCAATTTTGATATTTCCGCGTCTCCCGAAGACCTTAAGTGGCATAAGCTGGGATCAATATTTATCTCTTCATCTCCTGATACAGAGGAGGTTTGGTCAGCATTGGTCATCGTCGGCAACTCATTTGTCACATCAGTGACATCCAGATTATTATCAACGTCATCATGATTCCATTCTGTCAGACAGGTTGCGTCGATTCGGTCTGCACTAACATCCGTAGAGTGAAACTCCTCAATTGTTGTATAACTCATCTCTCTACATGAAGGAACAGCATTAGTGTCACAATCCAAAACCGATAAACTCACTTGTTGTTCTTCATGTTCCGTTTCAGAGACACACGACGTATGCACGTCAGTAGCATCGTTATCATGCAACACTGTAGACTGGTTGTTACCATCGGTCACTTCCTTCTCATCATCACTTGACTGACAGTCAACCGAAGTAGGAACACTTACAGTTACACAACCTTGTGTATCCTCAATCAACTTAACATTCGCGACAAGGTCCGATGACGTCGAAACACTAGAAGGCTCGTTCGATAAAGTTGATCGACTAGTCACTATAGGTGGACTGCTCACACTTTCTGTCTCCTCACTATCGCTGTCACTACTAAGATTCTGATGACTACTATTTCCATTGCTAGTCATAGCATCCGAAAGAGAACGAAGTTTACGCTTCTTAATAATAGTAGCATCATGTTGTTTCCTAGGCTTCTTAGCCTCTTCTATCTTATAACTGTTGGTAGTTCTCATCCCGATACTTGAAGTACAAGTCAATGATGGTGGAGTGCGACAGGTGAACAATTCCGTGCTCTTTTCCTCATGCTGCATATTCAACACAACAGCATGTCCATGAAACCAAGATGACTCCTCATTGCACCTAGGATACCCAATGTTAGACTTCCGAGTACTGCCATTACTGTGGCTTAAGCTATTGCCACCGACGCTTATATTCTCCACGCTCAAACAACCAATTTCGTCTTGATTCGAAGTACACAAGGAAGCTATATTAGCAACATCAACCGAAGAAACTGCACTACCTGTAGTGATTCCACTCTCGTTACCATCACGTTCATTATTGTCCACAATGATGTTCTGACTATTCATAGTTAATGACAAGTTGCAAGATAGTTGGCATGCAGGCTTTAAAGCTATGCTACCACTTTCACTAACACTATCAATGTTGCTGTTGCTACTTGGACCAGTATACGACTGTTCATCCGTTGACCGTAAACAAACATCAGCAGGACGCGCTAAGCTGCTAATATCTTCCGCTTTATTATCATGATGCTCCATAGAACTAGATATAGTAGCCTGCAGACATCCTGATTGCTCAGCAACATGAAGTGCCGTGTCACTATTTACACTTGTTGTCTTAGAATCAACTCTAGGTCCCGTTATATAATTTACCCTACGTGAAGGGTTCCGAACATAGGCTTTATTCCATCCAGCCAATCCTGTTTTGTCCTTATTCATATTTACTGAACTCACTAACCTCTGTTTGCTCGAGTCCTAATAGACGTTCCTGCCTTTTTGAGCAGTTAAGAGGCTTTTATCATCACACACCTCGGATTCATCTTAATGCCTACCCTTTTCGCCTTTTTCTTTCTTTTCTATACTTAAAAAAGCCATCTTATCTGTTACACGAACCGGCTTCTTACTAGGATACGCATCAAGAGGTTTTAAATCATCGCGGTCACATACTCGGTTTTCAACGTGGTATACTTTTCTGATACAATTGACAACTCTCTTAAATTCCAGGTGTGAGTTAGTTGTAAACGAAGAATCCTCATGTCTCGCACGCAGATCACTAAAAGCTCTCGTATCATGTCCTGTTTTAGCACGATTAGCTAATCTTCCGAACCTACTACTAGCTATCTTAGCACGAGACATAATGAAATCCGTTAATTCATTGAAATTAGGTTCTCTTTCCTCTTCTTCCCACTTGATTCCCAGCTCTGCCCACTGGGCTTGCATTCGATGAGGTGAGAGCCTAAGTATTCGTTCTAAAGTAACCAGGGAATGAAGTTCCGTTGTACAATTTAGCTGTTCTAAGGTTAGAGCAACATTCTGCATTTTAATCGCCGAATTCGTCAATTGTTCAGGATCATTATAATCTGAATTCCCGGTTCTAAACAAGTCCTCCAAGGTTTCACGAGCTATCACATGCGTTTGTCCAAAGAGCTGTTTTGAAATAGCCTTAGCTCACTTATATCCCACTTGTGGATCCATTATAAGGCAACCATCAATCGCATTTCTTGCTTTTCTTTTACAGTAGTGAATTAAATATAATAAACGCAAATTATCGTCCTTTACTCTAGGTTCTATAAACGATTCAATCTGCTTAATGAATCTAAAGTAGGCGCGAGGTTTGCCGTCAAAGAATAAAAGTTCAACCTTAGGTAATTCTAAGCCTACTATCGGTGTCCTACGCATCTGATCCTTCTCTGGTACCTTAGAATTCTCGCCCGAATTTTGTTCGTTAATGCCTTCTAAGGGTGACTTACAATAATAAGTATCAAACATAACATCATCACGAGTATAGAGGGAACCCATTTAACAAGAAGAATCATAAATGACTTGCCTAGCATTTTGGGATTCTTCATGTACTTCCACCCTCATCGTGTTTGCTTTCTTGCGGCTGCTCATGTTTGATTAAAGTTCAACGGAAGATAAATAACAAATACAAAATATAGGAATTTCGCCGGTAAATTCTCAATAATAAATATCCAAAATCAGAAAATTGTTTTCCAAAATACAGTTCGATTACAAAAAAAAAATAAGTAATCCAAAATTCTTCTTTCAAGAAGTTTAATATTATAAACCATTAAAATTCCAAATGTTTCCTTATTATACCTAATAATCAGACTGTTATAGTCTTGTTCTCCAAATCTGTTAGACTGTAATTGGTCTTTGAAACAAAAGTAAGACTGTAGATGGATTTTCTACCGTAGCGGTTCAATTTGTTTCCAGTAAGTGTAAGTCGAACGCACCCCTCTCCTAGTCCAATATCAGAACACAATAATTCTATATTATGTCAAAATGGAAATACAAACCAATACCTGACTTTTGATACACTTTCCAAGTCTCAATTACTCTGATGAGTATCCGAGTTCAAAAAGAATAAGTGATGCTAGATCCAAAAGCAACAGTATCAAATCCAAATAAGTCTGTAGCCATATTATATCAAATTTAAACAACATATGTACAGTTCAGAAGCAAACATGAAAACTTCAATATAAGCACAAAATATAGAAATAATAACAATATACAATGATGAAATCTCAAAATGGAATCAAATAAAATAGCAAAATGTCAACAGAAAAAGTCCGTCACGTCATGACAAAAATATATAAACATGGAGGGATTTTCTAAAATGGAAATCATTCAAAAAAGATTCTACATGCGTTGTTGATGAATATTGATCAATCGTCAACACTTTATGTACATTTAAATGTAGGAATGATAAATAGCGCTACTGGACAGCTTATAATCCATGTGATGATTTTTATTCCACTTGACACTTCAGATTTCTATCAAATGGATTGATCAAAACTGAGTAGGAAATCGACGCTGCTGAAGTCCATGTTTGTTTTAGGCGCACATGCTTCCTTTTGTTCAGGAGAAAGGTTTGATGATTCTCGGTCGACAGTGTTCTCATCATCACAGTGGTGTCTTTGCTTCAATGGACATCATCAATGCGTTTCCTTGTATATGTCAGAAAGTTAAGTGTTCATCGATGTTGTAAAGCAAAGTATTGCGAGTGCAAGATATTCTTGACCAAAATGAGTTCAACATGTATCACCAATAACCTAATATTCTGTTTTCATGATTTTCATGTATGTTGGAGGAATGGAACAACGACATTATAGCTCTTATAAATGAAGCCAGTTCACCTTACACAGCACTGTTAACAATTTGCATTATTACTTTATCATTAGGCTACCTATTTAAAATAAACATTTGTAGAAAAGGGTACAACGTACAGAGTCGTCTGATTTTTTCGTGACTGAATGCTCATGCCTGAATCAGATTCAATGATTTAATTCAAGTTGTAATCAGCAGTTCGTCTAATTATATAGGTAGATGTTTCATAAAAATGTAACGATCAACTTGATGAACGGTAATACTGTGGTGCTGTGGTGCGAACTACTTATAAGTAGTATATAGCGTGAGTGTCAACGTAAAGTCTGGTAGCATAATATGGGGGGAAGATCAAGAAAGGAAGAGTCAGAAAACAAAGGAATTTGTATGAAACGCATGAAGAGTGAAAATGGATTGATGTTTGGCAACAGGAACAGTCCAGTTCCATAGGATGAACTGATCTTTTGTAAATGAACGATTTACGATATGGTTTTCCGATTTTACTGAGTAACTCTGTAATTTTCGTTAAATACAATTCGGTTGCCTCCACCTGTGTTCTCATTCACTACATTTGGTGTCGCTGCCTACGCAAAGGATGAAGATTCCATGGCCGAAGGAGTTTGAAGACGGGGATGTGCGGGGCTTCCTGAAGGAGTTTGAGGCCGTGGCGGAGCTGGTGGGGGTGAAGGAACCGAAGGCGAAGCTGGTGGTGCTGGGGATGCTGCTGAGAGGAAGGGCGAAGGCCGTATATGACGGCTTGGACGGTGCTGGCGGGAAGACGCCATGGGAGGCTGTCGTTGAGCGGCTGATGACCGAGTTCGACAGCCCGGTGGACAGAGAGGAGGCGTTGCGGAAGTTCCGGTTGGCGAGGCTGTCGGCTGATGGTGACCCGCTGGTGCTCGCTGTGGAACTCACAATGTTGCTGCGCCGTGCGTTGCCGAATATCGATGAGGAGTCGGAGGCACAATTGTTGGCGTCGCAATTTATTGAGAGTGTGCCTGCCGCTGTGTCCCAGCAGCTGAGATTAGTAAATGCAGCACAACCTATGGACATCGGTGAACTGGCGAAGGTGACTCGTCAGCTGATGACACGAACAGTAGCTCCGGTCGGGTGCGAAAAGCAGGAGATAAATACTTTCGAGAAGAAGATTGAGGAGTTAGAGCGTGAGATAGCAGCATTACGAGTAAATCATAAAAGGAACGATAAATGTTACGCTTGTGGAGAGGCAGGACATTGGAAGATAAACTGTCCAAGAAGACGACGACGACGATATTTTAAACATTATAACGTGTTTTCTTCCCACCCTAGGAATTGGGAGGTTCTTGCACTAGTAGATAGAGGGGCAATTTATGCCAGAGTGTACATAAATGAACGGGAGTTAGTGTGTTTGATTGATACAGAGGCGGCTATATCGTTAATAAGCAAAGAGCAATGTAAGACAATTAAACCATGTACATTAGCTGTCCACACCATAGGAGGGCATATGCTAGAGGTGTTGGGGGTATCTAACAGTATTGTAAAAATGAATGGAGCTGAGATAAATTTTCCGTTCGCGGTAACCACAAGCTTATCGAGACCGATATTAGGAGCAGATTTCCTAAGAGAGGTAAAAGCAATAATTGACTTGAGAAGCGGGAAAATGGTCACAAAGTACGGTTCATTGCCAATACATGAAAGTAGCGAAGTGGCTGAAATAAGGATGGCAACGGACGTCTCGACCAAGAAACCTAACGTTAACGAGTTATGCGCAAAGTATGCGAAACTGTTCACTGGAGATGGGGAGCCGTATGGATTTTGTGACAAAGTAAAGCATGAAATTCCTATAAAGAACGACCGAGTAAATATATTTACAACACGTCGTGTCCCGGTGCATTTAGAGGCCGAGGTAAATCGACAGGTCCAGGAAATGTTGAAGGAAGGTATAATTGAGGAAGCAGACAGCCCGTATAGCTCACCGGTACTCTTGGTAAAGAAACCCAGTGGAAAGTATAGATTTTGCGTCGACTTTAGAGAACTGAATAATATAACTGACCTGAAACCGTGCGCAATGCCAACAGTAGTAGAAACATTAGATCGATTACAGAATGCCACGGTGTTTACAGTGCTGGATTTACGGTCAGGTTATTGGCAACTACCTATAAAAGATAGCGATCGCAAAAAGACAGCATTTACTATACGGGATAAACAGTATCAATTTAAAAGAATGCCATTCGGGTTGGCTGGTGCACCGTTCACGTTCAGAAGATTGATGACGCTGCTGCTTAAGAATCTAGATAATGTTGAGGTATATGGCGACGATGTAGTTGTATACAGCCTGACGGAAACAGATCACGTCAAGCATGTGGAAGCGGTCTTAAAGCGAATTGACGAATTTGGGCTTCGAATTAATAAGGAAAAGTCGCAGATAGCGAAAAACAGCGTCATATTGTTGGGACATAAAGTGGGAAACGGAGAAATAAAGCCATTACCAGAGAAAATTCTTACCATAAAAAATATTGCAGTACCTAATTCGAAAAGGAAGTTGAGACAGTTCCTGGGAAGAGCGGCGTTCTATAGTCGGTTTGTCAATAATTTCAACGAAATAGCAGCGCCCTTGTATAAGTTGCTGAGCAACACCAAGTTTACATGGACTGAGGCTGCCGAACAAACGTTCAACCGAATCAAAAACATGCTAGACGATCGTCAGATGACGCTGCGACTGCCTGAACCCGGTAAACTGTTTACAGTGGCCACAGATGCAAGTGATCATGGTATAGGTGCGGTATTGAGTCAAGCTGTTAGAGTGGAGGAATACGCAAGTCGCGTTCTCACACCCGCCGAGCAGAAGTATTCAACGATCGAAAAGGAGTGCCTAGCAATCGTGTGGGCAGTAGAGAAATGGAGACAGTACCTTTTAGGTAGACGATTTCACATCGAGACGGATCATAAGCCCCTACAATGGTTGAAAACAGCAAAAGACCCTCGGGGGAAGTTGGCTCGATGGATGCTACGTCTGCAGGAGTATGATTTCAGCATCGGGCATGTGCCAGGGGAGGAAAATGTAATGGCAGATTATTTGTCAAGACCGGACACCGAAGCCGAACTTCCAGAGATAGCGTGTGCAGTTAACGGCCTAGAGGGAGACCCCCTAGAACTCGTCCGACATCAGAAAGCCGACCCTAACCTTCGGGAGGTAATCAGAGTGATAAAAGAGGGAGAAGATGTTGACAAGAGTAGAACAGATAAAGAATCAACAGTGTTGCTGAGGCAGAAGGAGAGACTGAGAGTAAACGGATACGGAGCCTTGACCTGGCGGGATGATGACGAGAATTGGGTAGCAATAATCCCAAAAGATCTGCGCCAGGAGATGATTCGTGAATGTCACCAGGTAGCGCATACAGGTATTGCACGGACAACTGATTTGCTGCGACAAAGTGCGTACTGGCCAGGTATGAGAGACGATGTTGCACGATATGTATTAGCGTGCCAGCGATGTCAACTAATGAAAGGAGATCGATGCATACGACCGCCATTGCAGTCAATTCCAGTAACAGCAGTTGGTCATTTGTGGTCAGTAGATGTTATGGGACCGTTCCCGCAGACGACAAGTGGTAACCAGTACCTACTGGTGATGACTGAGCATGCCAAACGATGGGTAAATGCCGTGCCGATGGCGGACCAACGTGCAAGGACGGTGACGGAAGCGGTAATGCGGCACATTGTGGCGGACCATGGGGTACCAAAGATAATATTAACCGATCAAGGTCCCTGTTTCGAGAGTGATGAGTTCAAGTCCCGTCTAAAGCAGTTAGGTATCAAGAGAGTACGAACAACGCCGTATCATCCACAGACGAATGGGTTAACGGAAAGGAATAACCGAACGCTAAAGGAATGGCTAGCATCTAAAGGGGGTGACTGGGAGAAAGAATTACCATTAATCTTGCTGGCACATCGTGCCTCGGCACAGGGAACAACCAGGAAGTCACCGTTCCAGCTGATGTACGGCAGACGGCCGAGACTACCAACGCATGATAAAACCTGGCCGCAACAACAGAGATGGAATACAACAAGATTGAGAACAGAGCGGAGACAAGCAATCAGGAATGTGTGAGAGAAACAAACATCAGACATGGAAAAGTCAGAACAGGAGAGAAAGAACTGGAGATTGTTTGAAGTGGGAGATCAGGTGAAGTGTAGAGAACGGAAATATACCACAGGAAGAGGGCCAGGATCAGGTAAGCTGATCCCGAAGTGGGAGGGACCGTACGTCGTCACCGAGAGGCGCGGCGCAGTGTATACGATCCAGAAAGGAAACAAACAGAAACGCGTGAATGCCAGTGAACTCCAAAGGTGGTTCCAAGTGCGCCAAGAGGGCGAGCCACAAACACTGATAAAGAAGACGGCTGTACGGAGATCAGAAAGACTAAGACGACAGCTTATTAAAAGGGGGGACGAGTGTGGTGCTGTGGTGTGAACTACTTATAAGTAGTATATAACGTGAGTGTCAACGTAAAGTCTGGTAGCATAATATGGGGGGAAGATCAAGAAAGGAAGAGTTAGAAAACAATGGAATTTGTATGAAACGCATGAATAGTGACAATGGATTGATGTTTTGCAACAGGAACAATCCAGTTCCATAGGTTAGTAATGG